>JAPIVC010000107.1:5587500-5639884 GCA_030586385.1 Camponotus fellah | reverse complement strand
CATGCGCGTGGATGCAGCGAGTGCTGAAGAAAACGTATATTCGTAAATACTTCCGCGGCTGAACAGAAGTTCGACCATGCTTCAAAAAACTCTATCGCGTGCGCAGAAGATGGCTCATGGTCGTAAATGCTTACAATTTTAAGCAGAAGTTTTGCGGTGTACGACGAACGACTCCCGCACATGCGCAAAGACTGCAGTGCATGCGCGGAAATTTTCGCGCATGCACAAGGACAGTCGCGTCTGCGTAGATAGTCATGTATGTTCGTAAATGTTTCCGCGTGTAAACAGAAAGTCGTCCGTGCTTAAAAAGGCACTAGGGCGTCCGCAGATGATAGCGCATGTTCGAAAATAATTTCACTCTTAAACAAAAGTTTGCGGATGCTGCTAGACTACCGCGCATGCGCAAAGACTCCTGGGCATACGCGAAAGCAGCCGCGCGTGCGCAAAAGATCATGTATGTTCGTAAATACTTCCGCGGGCGTACAGAAGTTCGGCCATGCTTCAAAAAACACTAGCGCGTGTGCAGAAAATGGTCCATGGTCGAAAATGCTTAAAATTTTAAGCAGAAGTTTGCGGATGCGGCAAAAGAATCCCGCGCATGCGCTAAGACTCCAGCGCATGCGCGAATATTCCCGGACATGCGCGAGGACTTCAGCGCGTGCGCGACGTCAGACGCGCATGCGTGAGGACAACCGCACGTGCTCAAATAGTCACATATGTTCGTAAAAACTTCCACGTGTGAACAGAATTTCGTACAAGCTTTAAAATAAACTAGCCTGAATGCAAAAGATGGCGTATGGTCGAAAATGACTACAATTTTATGCAAAAAATTGCGGATGCCGCAAGAAGCTCCCGTGCATGCGCGAGGACAGCCACGCGTGCGCAGAATGTCACGTATATGCGTAAATACTTCCGTGGCTGAACGGAAATTCGTCCGTGCTTCAAAAGAAACTGGCGCGTGTGCAAAAGATGACGCATGGTCAAAAATAATTACAATTTTATGCAGAAGATTGCGGACGCAAGATACTCCCGCGCATGCGCGAAGACTCACGCGCCTGCGCAAGAACTCCCGCGCATGCGTGAGGACAGCCACGTGTGCGCAGAAGGTCACGCATGTTCGTAAATGATTCCGCGTGTAAACAGAAGTTCGTATAAGCTTTATAATACACTAGCGCGTATGCAGAAGATGGTGCATGGTCGAAACTGATTACAATTTTATGCAGAAGATTGCGGATGCAACAAGAAACTCCCGCGCATGCGCGAAGACAGTCGCTCGTGTGCAGAAAGAAGCGTATGTTCGTAAATACTTCCGCGGGCGTACAGATGTTCGGCCATGATTCAAAAAACACTAGCGCGTGCGCAGAAGATGGTTCATGGTCGTAAATGCTTAAAATTTTAAGTAGAAGTTTGCGGATGCGGCAAAAGTCTCCCGCGCATGCTCGAGGACAGCCGCGCGTGCGCAGAAGATAACATAAGTTCGTAAATGCTTCTTCGGGTGAACAGAAGTTTGTCCATGCTTCGAAAGACACTAGGTCGTTCGCAAATGGTGGCGCATGTTCGAAAATGATTTCATACTTAAATAAAAGATTGCGGATGCGGCAAAAGACTTCCGCACATACACAAAGACAGTCACGTGTGAGCAGAAAGAAACGTATTTTCGTGAATATTTTCGCGGGCGTACAGAAGTTCGGCTATGCTTCAAAAGTCACTAGCGCTTGTGCAGAAAATGGCGCGTGGTCATAAATGCTTACAATTTTAAGCAGAAGTTTGCGGATGCGGCAAAAGACTCCCGCTCATACGCGAAGACTCCAGCGCATGCGCGAGAATATCATCGCGTGCGCGAGGACAGACGCGCATTCTCGAGGACAACCGCACGTTCTCAGATGGTCATGTATGTTCGTAAAAACTTCCACGTGTGAACAGAAGTTTGTACAAGCTTCAGAAGACACTAGCCCTTGTGCAGAATATGTCGCATTGTCGAAAATGCTTACAATTTTAAGCAGAAGTTTGCAAATACAGCAATAGTCTCCCGCTAATGCGCGAAGACATTCGCGCATGCGCGTGGACAGCCGCGCGTGCGCAGAAGGAAACATATGTTCGTAAATACTTCTGCGATTGAACAATAGTTCGTTCATGCTTCAGAAGACACTAGCGCGTGTGCAGAAGATGGCGCATTGTCGAAAATGCTTACAATTTTAAGGAGAAGTTTGCGGATGCGGCAAAAGCTCCCGCGCATGTGCGAAGACGGCCGCACGTACTCAGATGATCACGTATGTTCGTAAAAACTTTCACGTGTTAACAAAAATTCGTACAAGCTTTAAAAGACACTAGCGCTTCTACAGAAGATGGCGCATGGTCAAAAATGCTTACATTTTACAGCAGAAGTTTGCGGATGCGGCACAAGACTCCCGCGCATGCGCGAGGACAGCCGTGCTTGCGCGACGGTAACCGCGCGTGCGGAGAAAGTAACGTAAGTTCGTAAATGCTTCCGTATGTGAACACAAGGTCCTCCGTGTTTCAAAAGACACTAACGCGTGAGCAGAAGGAAGTTCATGGTCAAAAATGATTAAAATTTTAAGCAATTAATTTGCGGATACGACAAAAGACTCCCGCGTATACGGGAGGACTGTCGCGAGTGCGCAGGAGGTAACGTAGGTTTGTAAATGCTTCCGTGTGTGAACATAAGTTCGTCCAAGCTTCAAAAGACACTAGGGCGTGCGCAGATGGTGGCAAATGTTCGAAAATGATTTCACTCTTAAACAAAAGATTGCGGATGCTGCAAAAGACTCCCGCTTATGCGAGTAAACTCCCGCGCATGCGCAAAGACAGCCGTGCATGCGCGAAGAAAGCCGCGCGTACACAAGAAAGTAACGTATGTTCGTAAATATTTCCGCGCTTGAACAGAAGTTTGTCCATGCTTCAAAAGACACTATCGCGAGTGCAGAAGATAGCGCATTGTCGAAAATGCTTACAATTTTAAGCAGAAGTTAGCGGATGCGTCAAATGACTCCCGCGCATGCGCGAAGACAGCCGCGCATGCGCAGAAGGATACACATGTACGTTAATACTTCCGCGAGTAAACAGAAGTTCGAGCGTGCTTTAAGAGACACTAGGGCGTGCGCCGAAGGTGGCGATAATGCTTCCACTCTTAAGCAAAAGATTGCGGATGCTGCAAAAGACTCCCTACGCAAAAGTTGATATATTCGTAAATACTTCCACGCGTGAACAGAAGTTCTTCCATACCCCAAACTTCACTTGCGCGTGCACAGAAGATGACGTATGTTCGAAAATGCTTTTACTCTTAATCAGTAGATTGTTGATGCAGCAAAAAATTCCCGCGCATGCGCAGAGGTTGGCGCATACGCGAAGACTCTCGCGCGTGCTCAGAGAATGGTGCATGCGTGAAGATTTCCACGCGTGTGCAAAGGGCGCCGTATGCCCTAAAAAACACTTGCGCATGCGCAGAAAGTGGCACCTGTTCGGAAATACTACCGCGTGTGAGCAAAAAATTGTTCATGCCCCAAAAGACACTTGCGCATACACAGAAGGTGGCGCATGTTCATGAATATTCTCTTTCGTATGAATAGAAGAGGAAGAGTCCCGTTAGCCTACGAGCCCGATAGCACACAACCACACATATCGCCTGATGCTTAAATTAACCAGCACAGTTGACCAATCAGAAGGTCCTAGTGTTCTAACTGACCAATTAGCAACATCCGTGCACTATCGGGCTCGTGCGCTATCGGATCTCGTCCAATAGAAGATCACGCATGTCGCAAAAGACTGCCGCGCGTGCACAAATGGTGGCGCATGCTCGAAGATTAGCGTGCGTACGCAGTAGGTCTCGCATACTCAAAAATACTCCCGTGCGTGCAAGTAAGCAGTAATGGCATGCGGGGCCGGTTTTTTGCGCATATGCAGAGAATGAAATCTCAATGAAGTCTCTAATACAGTTAAAAAGGTGCGCCACTGGTGGCCCCAAGAAATTTTCTTTTACAAAATTGTTTCGTGTGTTCAACAGCACACATTTTTATCATAAACTATACGAATATCTCACGATTATTTATTAAATATCATAAATCTTTTAATAAACTGTGTCTCATACAACTATGTCGGTATGGGACGGGATCCGATAGGACCCAATTGACCAATTCAAAATAGGCCTCTCTGATTGATTGATTGTTGCTGGTTATCCTAGACACAGGTCGATATGATTGGCAGTGGACAATCGGGTTCGTGGGCAAACGGGACCCTCCCGTCGGTATGTCACGTAATTTTTCTCGAGAATAACAAATTTTTCACATATGGTACATCACTGGTTAGCCACCATTATTTTTGCGCATGCGCGGAAAATCGGCGCCGCATGCCAATTCTGTGTAGAAGGTGGCGCATGTTTAAAAAATACTCTCGCGCGTATGCAAAAGACTGCGCATTATTTTTGAAATAATCGACTATGGTTGGTCAATTTGCCTACGACTTACGACTTGCGACGTTACGATACGACCAATGTAGATCCGGCTTAAGTAGATCGGATTATGAATACCGGCCTAAGGATGGACTATGAATACCGGCTTAAGGATGGACTATGAATACCGGCCATAGAGAACGGATATATAAGATTTGTTCGCGTCCCATGCTCCAACATACTCCTACTCACTCCAATACGCTCCAATACGTTCACGTCACCGGAACTAATATGGCGACTAGGTGTTCGCGTCGCGATAGAACATACTCTAAGGAGCAATTAGGAGCATGCTCCATGTACCTCATCTTCGAAGGTGGTGCAGTTGGGGCAAATGTGCATGCGTAATAAAATATGAATTGATAGATGGCTGCAAAAGCATCAAGATCCATGTTGTCATAATACTGTAATGCGCGATTGATTGGAAGCAAAAAAAGAAGAAGAAATGCCTCAAGTTCATTCGTGTTATCAAACGTTGGTGCACACGAACTCATCTGCTCTAACCGCCATCTTACCTATGATCCAAGTACTCTCTGAAGCGTCGTTTACAATGAGATTCTTAGGAGACTTAGGGCGTAAGACTTAAGAAATTGACCAATCACAATCAAATATTCTCTTAATACTTGACTGTGATTGGTCAATTTCTTAAGTCTTACTTTTTAAATCTCCTTAAAATCTCATTGTAGACGCCGCATTAAGCGTCGTCTACAATTGGTGCTTTCCATGTAGCGACACAAGTCGACACAAGTGTCATTCTATCTTTGTTTATTGTATTCATTGAAAAAAGATAGAATGACGCTTGTGTCGACTTGTATCGCTAAAGGGAAAGCACCCAATGGCTGGTATTCATAGTCCGATCTTATATTTAAGATCGTCTTAAGTCCGCTTCGAGGTTGACTTAAGACCTCATTCAACCAATCAAATAGCTGCGTAGCATTTTAAATTCGAACTTAGCGCGGCCAATGAGATTTTGAGGAGACTTAAGGCGTAAGACTTAAGAAATTGACCAATCACAATCGAATATTCTCTTAATATTTGACTGTGATTGGTCAATTTCTTAAGTCTTACGCCTTAAAGCCTGGAGCAAGGCAGCCACTGCCTTATTGCTCGACTGTGATTGGTCGATTCGTTTAAGTCTTAAGTTTACTGTCTAAGTTTTTTTATGTGCTCCAGGCTTTAAGGCTTTCGCACATGAATTGCCATAACCATAGACGTAAAACAAAAACGTAAGGGCCAGGGCACAAATATTGCCGTAGCGCCTTACGCCACGTTACGTGACACGTAAGCCAATACTACGGCAACGCACAAGAAATTCTTAAGGTCATTCTACAATAGAATCGTAAAGTCGTAAGTCGTAAGAAATTGACCAATCCCAGTTGAAGTTCAGGAGAATAATCAACTGTGATTGGTCAATTTCTTACGACTTACGACTTTACGGCTCTATTGTAGAATGACCTTTACGTTACGTTAACGTAAGAAGAAGACATCGATGCCTTCTTCTTACGTTAACGTAACGTAAGAATTTCTTGTGCGTTGCCGTAGTATGGCTTACACGTAGCGTAAGGCGCTACGGCAATGTTTGTGCCCTGGCTCTAACGTAAGGTTCTCACGTAAAGGTCATTCTACAATAGAGTCGTAAAGTCGTAAGTCGTAAGAAATTAACCAATCCCAGTTGAAGTTCAGGAGAATAATCAACTGTGATTGGTCAATTTCTTACGACTTACGACTTTATGACTCTATTGTAGAATGACCTTAAGGTGGCGTAAGGCGCTACGGCAATGTTTGTGCCCTGGCCCTAAGCTGAAGAACCAATCAGAATATTGCTTTAGCTTTATGTATTCTAGACATAGAGATATAAGAATAGAGAGCACCAGGGATATATGCTGTCTGTAAGTGGAAGCGATAGAGGCAAAGAGAGAGATGGATGCCGAATGTCCTATCTGTCTCTTTCTAGTCGATCGCTTGGTCCCCCTCTCGACGCCGCGAGATCAATTTAGATGCTTAACGCAACAACCAATCACAGCGATCGACTGAAAGAGACAGATAGGACACTCGGCATCTATCTCTCTCTTTGCCTCTATCGCTTCCACTTACAAGCTGGTTTCCTCTATTCTTATATTTCTATGATTCTAGAAGACGATAGAAATTATGATAAAGTTGGCCATAGACAAAAGTAACTAGAATTCAAGTTGAAATCCTAGTTACTTCTGCTTATGGCCAACTTTATCATCATTTCTATCGTCTTCTAGGATGCATAAAGCTAAAGCAATATTCTGATTGGTTCTTCAGCTTACGTTTTTGTTTTATGTCTATGATTATGGCTAGAGACCCTCAAGGGAGAGTCTGTCGCCATTATGCAGCAAATTAGTAACTTTTCTAGGAAATTTTGAAATAATGAAACTCGCGTATTAAATACAATAAAATTCTATTTATTTAACATTACAATGCATTGCCATCGTTTTACTGTTATAAGATCTTTTTTTAATTGTTCTTTTTTTATTTGCTATTTTTAATCTAAATGGCCGCATTCAGCAGACTCTACCGCTAAGTAGCAATCGAATATGATTGGTTTCTACTTTCAGACCCGACCAATCAGCGTCGAATTACATCGGAAAATCTAGTAACGTTGCCCAACTGTTGAGTCTGCTGAATGCGGCCAATATGATATATTTAGATATAATTTTGCTTCTTAAATTGTGGCAATCTATAATATTGCAATTAATTATTGCAAATTTATTTTGAAAATATTGTTTTAAATTTATGTTTTTATTTTTCACGCAAGGAAAATAACTTCTAAAAATAGTTTCCATGTTTAAAAAAAAATCAAATATATATGGTTTAACAAAAAAAAGCGTTTCTTTTTTATAGCATTTAAGTAAAACAAAATTATTATATTTAAAATTTTGAGGGTTTTGTGAACCAACAGACAATATGCAGTTATTACAACATACATAAGAAGTAATATTTTTCTTAATATTTGCAATTATATATCCTGCTAACCTCGAATATAATGAAAGGTGCATAATTTCAGTTGATCAAAACTCATCTAAAATGTAACATCTAGTAAATTTGCTGCAAAATGGCTGCACCAATCACGAAGTGAACGTTACGTTTCCAGACTCTCCCTTGAGGGTCTCTAGTTATGGCAATTCATGTGCGAAAACCTTTAGTCTCCTTAAAATCTCATTGTAGACGACGCTTGAAGTACATTGAAGTATGCGACGCGAACAAACCTATAGTTCTTATTGCCTATAGCTCTTATTGTGTTGTCTAGGATTGTGAATGACCTTTATCTCGACCATCGACATATATAATGGACTCAGCATTGCGATAGCCAGGCGAGCGCTCGCTATAGGCTGATAGCAGAGAACTAGATGTCTGTCGTAGTCGTAGACGTGAAGCAAGGCAGAGAAAAACGTATGTCGTACAAAGCCATTGGCTGATAGCAGAGAACTAGACGTGAGCACTTAAGCGTCGTCTACAATGGTAGTATTAATGGATTAAAGCTGTAACTAAAGAAATTGACCAATCACAGTCGAGTATTCTTTTGATGCTTGACTGTGATTGGTCAATTCCTTAAGTTACTGCTTTAATTCATTAATCCTACTGCCATTGTAGATGACGTGTTACGTCTGTCGTAGTCGTGGACGTAAAGCAAGACAGAGAAAAACGTATATCGTAGAAGGCCATTATCACAATGCCCAACTGTTGAGTCTGCTGAATGCGGCCAATGAGATACTAGCAAAAGAGACAGAATAGGCCTCCCAGTGTAGTATCTCTCTCTCTATAGCGGGCGCTCGCCTAGCTATCGCAATGCTCAGTCCATTATATATGTCGATGATCTCGACCATTCGAACACACTATTTTTGCCGTTTGCTATATATAAATTGAGTTTTTGATATGTAACAAAATTTTATTTGAATTGTGAGTGTGAAACGCGTAAATATTCTTGCTTTCATTTATTTTATATGTGTTATATACATACAAGTTTTTGATATTTAACCTCAAGTTATTGTCAAATTATTCAGTAATAATTACAGGTAGATTATTTAACTTATGAATATTATAATACTTAAAATACATTATTTATCTTCATATTAATTATTAAAAACTTAGACTAGCGTTTAAAATTACATTATTTCGAATGATGTATCTTGTCTATCATAGTATATCTTAATACATCCACAGATATTAAATATTCTATGTAATATATAATCTACAAAAACTAACCTAAAATATACATGATATACATCGTTTCTTTTATATAGAGTATTGTATAGATT
Organism: Camponotus fellah; assembly: GCA_030586385.1. Taxonomy (NCBI): domain Eukaryota; kingdom Metazoa; phylum Arthropoda; class Insecta; order Hymenoptera; family Formicidae; genus Camponotus; species Camponotus fellah. Next base: position 5,631,139 of record JAPIVC010000107.1, on the reverse strand, counting down.
ATATGCTCTGTAACATCAATACACATAAGAAAAAAAGAAAGGAAAGAAAAAAAAGAATATGTATATATTTTTTAAAGAATATGTTTATATTTCTTGGATTTTGTTGGTTTGTTATAACGGTAATTTATATTATTCATTAGTGAGCTTGTTACATATATTTTACTATATTTGTCTCATAATAGATTAAAGCTGGTGATGGGAGAGAAAAATTGGAAAGATTGGAAACCTTTTGTATATGGAGGTTTAGCTTCTATTGTCGCTGAACTTTGTAAGTGAATAATTGAATTGTAACGTTTGTGGATTAAATAAAATATATATGATAGACCTGCATAATTCTTACAGGTACTTTTCCTCTAGACACAACAAAAACACGCTTGCAAATACAAGGTCAAAAATATGATCCAAAATTTGCACGTTTAAGATATTCTGGTATGACAGATGCTTTATTACAAATATCCAAGCAAGAAGGAATTAGAGGATTATATTCGGGGTAAATATTTTTGCATAAAAAGTAATGTTATTTAATAAAAAAGATTTGATTACAGATTTGATTAAGATTTGATAATATTCTATTTTTAAATATCATTATTCAATTTTAAATGATTTTTGTGTGAAAAAAATATTTTATAGTTTAATTTAGATGAAATAGCAAAGCTTTGAAATAATGTAATTTTTTTAACTTATATAATACGTCATTCTTATAAAATATTGAATAAATTAGCAATTTTAATGTCAATTTTTTTTTTATTATCTAGGATTAGTTCTGCAATCTTACGTCAAGCAACATATGGGACAATAAAATTTGGAACTTATTATTCTCTTAAAAAGGCTGTAATTGACATTTGGGCAATGAATGACTTATTCATGATAAATATTGTTTGTGCAGCATTAGCTGGAGCTATTTCAAGTGCAATTGCCAATCCTACTGATGTGGTAAAAGTTCGTATGCAAGTTACTGGTAGTACGACAAACATATCATTGTTTACTTGCTTCCAAGATGTATACAAACATGAAGGTATTCGTGGGCTTTGGAGGGTAATTTATATTTTTTTATATATTGTCATCTACACATACTTGTATATTCTAAATATTATGTATTTTAAAAGTTAAAAATGGTCAAGTACATATATATACTTTAAAATATATAATTATTTTAATGTTGCGGTATAATAGTACAAGTAATTTTTAAATTGCAAAAGAAATATAAAACACTAATTACATATTGCAACATTTTATAATTTTTACAATAATAAATCGTAATCTCCTGTTGTTTTAATATACATACGATATATAAGTTTTAAGAGAATAGTATTTACAAACATGTGAATACCGTATTAATTATCTCTATTTATTAAATCGAAAATTATAATTAGGAACGTACTTGTGCCACAAAATTGCTAATAAAAAATTTTATTTTTAAAGCATTTTTTGCACTACTTTTTTTTATCGACAACTAATTTTATCAACTGCATTTTATAAAGATATTTGTGTATATAAAATGCAGTTGATAAAATTAATTGTCGATAAAAAAAGTAATATATATAAAAAATGCTTTCAAAATAAAATATTTTACTAGCAATTTTGAGCCATAAGTACGTTCCTAATTAATACACACACACACACACATATATGTATGTATGTATATATGTATGTATGTATGTATGTATGTATCTATGTATACACAGTGTCAAGGCAATCTCTTCCAAAAAAAAAAAAACTTGTAGCTTACTCCAAAGTTTTTCAAAACGCTATAATATATTTTCATCAAGTACTTTTTGAGTTATGAGGCTTGAAATAATTTCTTAATATTTACATAAACCATAAAATATCTAGTAAAATATCCATTTTTCGATTATCTTACCTTAATACTTTTATGTACAAAATAATGAGAGGAATCAATTGATGTAAAGGAGACACAATTGTTTAGAAAAAAAAGTATGTAATTGTTAATTGTATATTTTTTCTTTGAAACAATTACATGTTTTCTGTACACCAATTGATTCCTTTCATTATTTTATACATAAAAATATTAAAGTAAAATAATAAAAAAATGAATATTCTACTAGATATTTTATGGTTTATGTAAAATTAAGAGATTATTTCAAGCCTCTTAAGTCGAAAAGTACTCGATGAAAAAATACTTTATTATAATGTTTTGAAAATCTCTCAAGATGAGCTACAAGAGCTTTTTTTGGGGAGAGATTGCCCTGACATCTGGTATACACACGTGTGTGTGTACACACACTCACACATATATATATATATATATATATAAATTATAAAAAATAATAGAGTACAGAAAGGAAGCAATCAGAGCCAGTACATGGAATTTCATCTCTCTTATTACCGTTCATTTATTATCAATTATTCATTTATCAAATAAATACATATTATTCAAATATTATTCATTTATCAATTAATTCTTGTGAATTTATAAAACATGAAGTACTAATAAAGTACTTCATTATCAATATGATGTGCACATATGTAAATCTCTATGTTCATGTCTATACTTGTTTTTTTCTCTTTGATTTTCTGGTCAGCTAACTTTGGAAGAGAATATTATTAGAGGTAATGAACACGTTGAAACTTTTCAATTTTTCAGTTTAGAACAACATAAGAGATACGATTTTAATTTGGCAACCATTTAGAGATGATTTAAAAAGACAGAATTTAATGTAATGGTTTCCTAAATCCGATTTATATTTAAATCTTGACTTTTTTTATTCATTTTAATTTAATTTTGTTATGTGCTGAGTTTGGTCTGAAAAAAGGATCAAAATGTTTACCGATTGTTTGAATCGATAAAGTTATATGCTTCTTTTCTTTATCTTATTTAATTAAATCTTATCTTATTAAGATAAGATACTTATATTTGTAATATTTTATATTCTTTAATATTTATAATATTTTATAATATTTATCTTTTATCTCAGATAAATAAAATTTTTTTCTTTTTTTTTAGGGTGTTGGGCCGACTGCTCAACGAGCGGCTGTTATCGCGGCTGTAGAGTTACCTATATATGATTACACCAAGAATAAATGTATGAGTGTATTGGGAAACAGCATTAGTAATCATTTCGTGTAAGTTTTTCTTGTCACTAAATGCGGATATTACTTCTACACAAAGTTTTTGAAATATATATATATATATATATATATATATTATTATTGTGATATAAACTAATTTTAAATTTATGATAATCATGCTAAATTATATACGTTTTAAAAGAAACATTATTTACAGGGACAAGTTTCTATCTTTATGCGTATGTGTGTATATATATACTATATATATATATATATATATATATATATACATACATATATAACTTCTAAATTACATATTTTTATTGATATAAATATTATTTATTACATTGTTAATTATTATTGTCAATTAACCCTTATCCGGACAGCTAACATATCTATTTCTTTTAATAAAGCTGTCTTAATTTATAATAAGAAATTTATCCATATAATTTAATATTTGCAATTTATTTGACAATTTTTTTTGGTGGTGTGGGTGTGTGTGTGTGGTGTGTGTTGTGTGTGTGTGTGTGTGTGTGTGTGTGTGTGTGTGTGTGTGTGTGTGTGTGTGTGTGTGTGTGTGTTTCTGTAAAATAGTAATAATTATTATGAAATATACTATATGTATCCATAGAGAAAACTTTTGATTAATTAAACATAAATGACTAGAAGATTTAATAATAAAAATTAAAACCACGACGTATGTATCACATAAAAATTTTTTATTTATTTGTGATACGATGTACTACCTTGAATTGGTATCTAAAAAATTTAACGTTATCATTATGAAAGATTGATTGAATATTGAAAAGACAAAGAAAAAAGAGAAAGAGATTTGTATTTAAATTCTTTTTAATAGTTCTTAATTTATTTATTTTGTTTCTTTTTTTTTTAACATACCCTACAAAGATACACATTATCATTCGCTGAGTATAGATTTCTCACATGAAATGAATTTTAGAAACAGTTTTTCATAAACATAAATATAATTCTCATCTTCATTTTACAAATATATATATATATATATATATAATTTTCTCAACTTCTAATATTTTAGCAAATAAACTCCAAATACGAACTTTTTTTCTTTTTTTCCTTTTCTCGCTCTGTCTCTTTTCCTCTTCTTTTTAACCATATGTTAAAACGTCAATAACTCCTATATTTTTTTTACATATCATACACGTTTTCACTTGTGTATAGCACATATATATTTCAACTTACATATTTGAGAAAATTAAACATTTATTTTTTTGTATAATTTTTTAAAATCTGTATATCTATTTATATATCAAATACATTAGCGAGATATAACAGATCTTATATTTATTTAAATAATAACAGTTTACTACTTATTTCCGATATATTCAAAAAATGATATATGTCGAAATTTTAAATTAATTATATGTATTAATATATACTGTATCAAATTCTTTCTGATTCAAAAATAAATATTTTCATTTTTAGATAACTGCAGGTTTAATTCAATTGTTAATGTTTGTGATTTAAAGAATACAATAATTTAAAAATTATAGTCCATATATTGTGCGTTATTATAAAAAAGGAGTAAAACTCTCCTAAAATTTAAATTTTATTTCCAGATTCTTTGGACATTGTCATGCGTATGGGCACATGCGATAGACGGATTTTGAGATGACCAGAGAAGCTTGACACGTGCGCGGAAGCTGTGTTCAGCACTCTGTGTTTAAATCAAGAATTGTTATGATAATCGTCCATGCAGATGATTATACATGTTAATCTACTTTGAAAGCTTGATGAGACTTATTGGTTAGCGTTTATGCATTTTAAAGCTTTGAGAATGTTTAAGTTACTAACGAACCGTCACATAATTTCCTAATTTTTCTTTTGTAGACAAAGTTCTCTTTTGTTGACGCTTTTATTTCTATTCGTATTTGGAAATGTATTTTATCGAAATATTAAATATCATCTCGCGCACAAATATGATATTTTATATTTTTTCTATAATATCTGGATAAGGGTTAATTTTTCACTATAATCTAAAACCTAAAATTATAGTATAAAAAATTTTTAAACTAATCAAATATTGAAAGTACACTAATTGAAGGGCTACGCAATTAAATTAAAAGAAAGATATTTTTTTGTAAAATGTAATTTAAAATGTTACATTTTTAGGTATATAACATATTATGTAATCTGTATAATGTATATATAATATAATTGTATGTGAATATTTGCATCTTTTAGGTCGAGTTTTGCAGCTAGTATGGGAAGTGCTATAGCTTCAACGCCTATAGATGTTATTCGCGTAAGTAAATTATTTTATATTTGTGCAACATAATTGATACATATTTTTTTCTTATATTTATATATATATATATATATATATATATATATATATATATATATATATGCCAGTATCATATATACAGGGTGTTCCGCAACTACCGCTCCATATTTTAAAGGTAGATTCTCTGGTCAATTTAAAAACAATTTTTCCTCAGCGAAAATGTCGAGGCACTAATAGTTTTCGAGTTATAAATGATTGAAAATAAAGGGTTTTTCGTAAACTAAGCCTTATGGGAATAAAATATTAATAAAGTCACATTCTTTAGTTAATTTTAGATAGAGTTTACTTTAATAGAATTTTAATTTACGGCTTAGAAAAGGGATTTACGGGTTAGAAAGATACATCATTGGGACAAAAATTGGGAATATGCAAAAATAATGATCTTCTTCGACATTTTCGCTAAGGAAAAATCGTTTTTAAATTGGCCAGAGAATCTACCTTTAAAATATGGAGCGGTAGTTTCGGGACACCCTGATATATATATATATGAGACTGGTTCAGATATCAAGTTGTACGTGCCCAAAGTCAATTTCGAGTTATTAGTAGATTTGAGAATAATGCGATCACATCAATCAATATAACTATATTGAAATCGTCTATCTTTATTGTCATACAGACATCACTTTTATGTGTACTTATGATGGAACGTCAAATTCTTCATTTCCCAGACTCGTACCACTTGATCGATACTATTTGAGTCATTACATACACACACACACACTCACTCTATTTATATATATATATAAATAGACATGTTTTCTATTTTTTAGACTCGATTGATGAATCAAAGGAGAGTACACGTCGATGGCAATAAGCTCTCATCACACATTTATAATGGCAGTATAGATTGCTTAATTCAGGTATAAAACTAATTATCCAAGATATTTATATATACATATGTTTGTCTCAGTCATGGAAATTAGAATAAAGAGTCAGTTTTGAAATTAATGCTTTTTAAATGATATTATTTAGGAGTCAATTTTTTGAAATCTATCTACATAATAATAATGCTTTTTAAATGAAAATTTTGTTGTATAAATTTTCTGTATAAAGAAGTAATGACAGTTTTACAGTATATTTAGAGCTTTATTCCATTTTCCATATTTTTATAACGTTCATACTACTTACTTTTTCAAAATGCATTACATATCTCTAATATACCCATTTGTAAGAAGAATAATTTTGTTTCATATAGACGATTAAATATGAAGGAATTTTAGCACTGTACAAAGGTTTCATCCCGACGTGGTTTAGAATGGGACCATGGAATATTATATTTTTTATTACTTACGAGCAGTTGAAATGTTTGTGATGTATCATCAAATATTATATCGAAATGTTTAGAATTTTTCGTCAAACTAAGATTTAAAAGAATTTAATGTAAACGTCATTATGTATAACGTTTACTATTTCAATCGTAATCTCAATCGTAATTTGTTAAACATGAAAGTAATGTATTAATTATTTCAATGTGAGTATAAGATAGGTATATACATTTATATAAAGTACACAAAAACACAAATTACCTTTCAATCTTCCATTGGTATAATATTATAATTAATATAATTTTATAGAAAGAGAGAAAGAGAGAGAGAGAAAAACAGATATATGGAAAGAAAGAAAGTAATTGGAAATATTTAAGAACTTCCCAAAGTACAAGCTTCCAAAAAATCTATTTAATTGAATTATGCAAAAGAAAACTGTATAGAATTTATTACAAATTTATTTTGTCAATGTTCTTACAAGAAGGCTTATTCTGCTTTAATCTCGAAATTTTTGTACGTAATGGTTCAGGATCCATAATCTTCAGTGATAGATCTCACTTTAAGAGGCTCAAGTTTTATTTAAAAATTCATGTTCTTCAATGCGTCTTTAAGGAGCTACATGATGTCTCTGTTTAAGTTGCCCAGCTAAGATTGGTTGCAGGATAATATTGCGCATGATGTCTAATAATATTAATTAATATTCTTTAATTTTTACTTTTTTTTAATTTTATTCAAAAGACGTGAAATATTGTAAAGCGTAATGTTGTTGCGCGAGCGATTGCCGCCTACCTTATAGATGATGAGAACGTGTAGCTTCTATAGAGGCTTTGTTGATAAAAATGGATTCTCTTACTGAAATCTACCTATCCCTTGAAATTTCCTGAAATCTTATATATCCTTATAAATTCGATTCTTTGTATATCAAATTCTTATTAAGTGTATCGATGAATATTGATGAACCCAAATGTTAAGTGCTGCATATAGAAACAAAAATTTAAGATCGTAATGTTTTTTTTTATAATACTAGTCAATATTATTTATCATGAATACATGTTGTGAATCAATTTACTTTCAGTATTTTTCCATAGCATTTATTGTTATACTTCTAGTGCATATGCTAGTCATTCTAAGAAATTCTTATAAAATCAATATATTAAATTATATGATCTACATAAAGATCTACTATTGTTAACGTTATAAATAGTAGTGATATTGAAATGTAGAACGGTTAATTTAATTTTGCAAAATTTTAATTTGTATATCATATAAATTAAATTTATATCTGTAAACATACAGATATACAGATCATATGATATAATTTTTATATGTGAACATGGTTTGTTTTTCACTAATTATAGGAACACATGTCATGTTACATGTATAAATATGATTTTATTGTTGTTTAGCATTCTCTATTCTAAAGTAAATTATATATATATATATATATATAATATTTATTTATTTATATTTATAATAGAATACAAATGTACATATGTATTTAATATTTAACATTCTTAATTTACAACACACAATGCTTATTTTGCAATATTTAAGAGTTAATCAATCTTATAATTTATTCGCACTGTGAAATCATTTAGCTTTTTTTAGAAAGACCAATATATATAGAAACACATTATTTCATGAAGGAAAATTATAAAATGTAATATATTATACAACATATGCGTATGCACGCACGCATACATATACATACATATCTACGCGCGCGCGCGTTTACATAATATTTTACAATATATAAATTACATTAGAATTTTAATGTAATTGCTGTAAAAACTTATCAAAAAAATATATATTAGAAATTCAATATATTCAACTATATACTTTTTCTTCTTACATTCAAACAAGAAAAAGTTTAAATAATTATGTATATTGAACTTATTTTTCTTAAAAAAAGTACTCGTAGAGAAAATATAAAATACAATGGTACAATTTTACATGAATTTGCTTTTCTTGAATATAAACATATATACATATTTTTCAAAATAAAAATTATACACAAATCAAAAATTGCGATATATATATATCCCTAGTAGCGAAATGACATCAAATGACGTCTTAATAACGTCTTAATTATGTCATAGATGTCTTTAAGCATCTTTAAGACGTCTTTAGACATCATCTTATTACCTGGGATATATATATATATATATATATATATATACACACACACATACACACACGTATGTATGTATGTATATAATCTTTGTAGTATATATCACAATTTATGGTTTGTATAATTTATATTCAAAAATATGTATAGCTTTATATATATATTTTTTTTGTATACGATAATTTTCATAAGGATAGGAAGGAAGTCACCGGAAGTAAGCTGTATAAAATGAGTTCTGATATATAATAGATAATTTAAATGCTGAAAGGTGCCTTTTTTCATATTGATGCTCGACGCTCATTTTCAGCGTCGGAAGACATTACGTGATAAAAAATAAAGATATCAATTCGTCATTTTTATCACGTGATATCTTTTGACGCCAAAAATGGATGTCCCATGAATTTGTACCTTTAATTAATTGAACAATCGCATGGCGTTTTCGAATGGTCGGATCAAATCTGAAACGAATTAAACGCCATAAGGTCTGTTCTTTATAGCTGTGCTGGGCTGCACTCTTTCAGAGATTATCCTTTTTACTCTATGACTGAGTTCCAAAATTCACTGCCAGTACTGAAAATCTATAACTTACGTGACGTATACTATAGATTTTCAGTACTGGCAGTGAATTTTGGAACACAGCCTATATTGGGAGGAGAAAGATAACCTCTCGACTAGTGCAGCCAGTTTAGCTATAGGAGCGTTCAGAAATCCTACCCGCATGGTAAAGTAACATCAAATCGATCAATCACGACAAAAGAAGCAAACATTTCTCGATCCCGATTGATAGATTAAATATCAGTCTACCTTACGAGTAGGATTTCTGAACGCAGCCTATAAAGAACAGACCTAATCGACTCGAATGTGATTGGTAAATTCAAAGATAGAAACCAATTACATTCAATTGCTGTTTAGCCGCTTAGCGAGCGGTTGTGCTTCTGAATGCACCCTATTCTTTATTGCCTGTTCCCTAGCATTGTGCAAGAGCCTTTATATCATCAGAAATGCAATTGGTCACACTGAATTGTTTTGTCATATTGGCAACCTTTTAATCAACGATTGAGTTAGAGTTTCGTCGAAGCAGCCCGTAGGCTTTTAAAATTTTCTTTTTTATTCTTTTTTTTCATAATATTTTGTATAATATTTATATTTGTCTTCATAGTAAAGTAGTAAATTTTTTAAATTTAATTTAATTATAAAAATAAAATATATACTTTACTTAATAACTTTTACCAAAAATAATGCATACTTATTTATAAGGTTTGTTTTTTTTGTAAATAAATTTTTTCTTTATTCCTCTGGTTACTCTATACACGTATAATATTTAAATCAGTGTATTTAAGTAATTTTTCAAAATTACTTAAATCAAAATTTAAAATACAAAATTAAAAACTAAACATTAAGCAATTTTATTATTATAATTGTGTTATGTTCTTGTAGATTGTATAGTGAATCGTGAATAATTAGATATTTACGTAAACACTTGTATCGCAATTTGTGATATGGATGCAGATATATTGAAAACAATATTAAAAAGTTATAGTGATGAAGAAAATGTTGCTCAATCTGAGAATTGCAAAAGTGTATCGAGAGATGCTTTGCTAGTCTCACAGTCTGATACAGTGTTGAGTACTTTGTGTACATCGCTGAGCAATCTCTTGTGTTATAAGGTATCGAAACAAGTTTATCAGCGCTATTCAGTTCGACTGTTGATAATTGTAGGTTAATTTCTTTTATAATTAAAATATATCTTCTTTAACTTCTTTTTAAGTTTTTTAATTAATTTATATTTTAGTATAATTACATTCCAGGATAACCTGCGGAAATGGTGCAGAACAACAAGCAATTTTGAACATTTACCAATATTTACATCCAAAGAAAATAGTTTGAGGTTTGTGAACATTCTGTTGGAGAAGCATCTCACAGATGACATTTTGAATGAATGCTGCTCGGAAGATGCTTTGATTTCTCTAACCACTGCTATAATGCACCTGTCGTTGGAGAATTCGTCCTTTGTACATCACATGGATAGATTACTTATAAGACTTTCGCAATTAGAAACAAATAATAAAATTGAAAGATTGTTACATAATTCTCTATGTTCGAATTTGCATCTTAAACTATCTACAAAGGAAGAAATATATATTGTGCAAAAATTTAAATTAATAGAAAAACCATTGCTTGACAGTTTTGTATGCACATTTTCTGAATCGAAGAAAGAAAATTGCATAGATAATCAGAATAATGAGCAGACATTGAATCAATTGTTAGAATTTAGCATTGAGTCTATGTGTGTTTTTCAATTAATATTTAATTTTTTAAAGGAACTGTTTGTTCAGTTGCATTATTCTCCTACAGTTCTACAGTTTATAGATTTAATATTAAAGCGGATATCTGTTTGTTGCGAAAGCCAAGATAAAGATATATTAGAACTTTATCCCAGAAAGCTACATTCTTGTATAATCTTATTAAGGATAAAGCCTGAGCACCATACAGTGCAGACACGAAAATATACATTACAAGCTATGAAACAAATCTGCAATGAAAATAATGATGTTTTATTAATTATAATGTCCCATTTTCCTGAATGGCTTGAATATTATGCAAATTATATTACGAATGATGCACGAAATTAATTGTGGAAAAAGTCTGCAAATTTATAAGAGTACGTAATAATTTTATCATCGCCTTAATGTAATAAGTATATAACGTTAATATAATTTTTTATTAATTAGGAAAAAGTTTATTATATCTATATTTATTGCATATTTTAAAATAAGTGTTACTTTTTAAAGAAGAAAAACTATAAGATATATATATATATATATATATGTCGAAAACAGATTTTTTTATTGTTATTGTTTGGCCACAAAAATAAACGCTGGAATGTTCTCTAAGAAAATCCAATATAATGAAAGATCGATAATTTCTAAAGTTTCTAATCGTAACGCGTTCATTTTCATGTTTCTAAAATACATTTATCTTATATAAATTGAATTGAGAAATGTATCATAATATATTCTTCAAATCGAATATTTTTCTAACTCGGAGAAAAAAAGCTAACATTTTTTAATACGTAAAAATATGTTCATTTAAGATGCCAAATGAAAAAAAATATTTTCCGGCATGATTCACCGCATTAAATTATAATAAATGTTAACTTTCAATTATGTCACTTAAAAAATCGTAGAAAACATTTGCTATATAAACTAACGTAATAAACACATTGCTGAATATAAGAACAAAATACAATTTCCTAATGAATTGATATATCTATCATAGGATTAACATTCTTTTCTTTTTCTTTTTTTTTTTTTTTTTTTTTTTTTTTTCTAATCAAAGAAATTTCGGAAAATTATTTGAATCGCCATATTTGTGAGTAAAAATCATTACTTCTATCGTTATATAAAATCGTTTTCACTAACATTATGTAATCAAATGATAGTAATGCTTCTTTGCTAATACGTTACATTTGAAATTTAGTTTAAATACCTTTGTATATTTAATATATATTTTCCAGGAGTATGTTATTATTAGTTATGCTATTGTGAGCATTTAATTACTATTCAATTTTCAAATTCATAATTTAATATGGCGCCTCTTTTGTTTTAAAATTTTACGTATACTTCATAAGAGTGACTTGCAAATTGATAGCTCGCGCGAATTTCTACACATGCACGCATTATTCAAGTTCAAATTGGGAAATAATTGTTTCAATTGTTCAATTATCGAAATAATCTAAATTTTTTTAAGGTTTTCTAAAAATAGCTAAAAATGATTCGTTCTTGAAGGATTCTTTTGTAAAATTGAAAATAGTCACATGGAGCAGGATAAGCGGCGTACACGAGAGAAAAAAAATTGTAGGATTGATACGTAATTTATGATTTCGCGTTGAAAGCAATGAAAATTTTGCGTTTTCGAATGGAAAATCCAAGAGAGTATCTCGTGATTCCCCCGGTGAAGCGAAATCAATATAATTTCAATTTCGCGTTTGATTTTCGACAGTTAAAGAAAAAAGATACAGAGATAAATCTCGAAATCGAATTTCACGGTCAATCGAAACTCATGGTTGGAATTTTATATCGCTTTTAATATATACGTTAGATCCTATTTCTTTCCTCTCGTTACGCGTTACTGCGCGTTCGCATTTAAACACGAATCACCTCCAGTTGCGGGCTCGCTTGTCGGACCTCCCGAGATACTCTGGAACTGCTAGAGGTTGTTTCTTCGGACATTGTGCTTTTGCTGGACACAGTCATTGCGGAGTAGGACGGGGATGCGGCGGCGATAGGAGCGGAAATGGACTTTACAGGATCGATGGAGGACGATGGCTCCGTTTGACGCGACAAGGATCTTCGTCTCTTCAGGAATTCACGCTGCCGCTGATCGGCGTTTTGAACCTTCTCCGTTTTGCTCTTGCCGCCGGTGGATTTGGATCGCGCGACCTGCCGGATCAAGGTAGCGATTATAACGGAAAATCGCTACACGAATAATACGATGCTGCGGCAGAGATCTTGCAGAGTATAAGAGAAATTACTGTGCGCGCAATAATAAAAATATCTATAATATGAAATATTTATATTAATCCGAATAGTCTTGCACCGCTTTGTTTAGACAGTCGACATTATATGGGTTTATTACAGTGTTTATTCAAAGTCCATTTAATGCTAATATACCTGTAATATATTTCTCAATATACAAATTCGAAGCAAATCGACGTAAAGCTACGAAAAGAACAAATATGGGAAATAATCATACAAGGATGCGAGAAATATTCTTCTTCGAACTTGCATAAAAAATATATTTCAGACAATAACGTTAGATGGACGGCTTTATGTTAAGAAAAAAAAGATTTCAAATGAAAAATTAATGGAATTAAAATACATTAAAATGTGATGAATAAAGAACTGAGATATCGTCTGATAATTTTTCTCTATAAAATGCAAGAAATTGAAAGTTTAAAAATCCAGATTTCACACAAAATTCATGGAGCTGAATATATATCTAAAAGATGTGGTTTAAAATCTGTATCTGAGAAGAACATATAAAGAAGGCACCAAAAACGCATAGATACACACACACAAGATTCTCTTATTGCAATCATGTTAGATTATGACGTTAGAAACGAAAACTATACAAATCCTTCTTGCATTACAGATGGAAATAAATTTTTTTTTCATATGCCAATATTAATATTCGATAAAATAAATATTCGATAAGTATTTTTTTTTATTCATAAATGAAATTATTTGTATCAATTATTTTCATATAAAAAGAAAACAAAATGCACACATATGTTTCGCAGATCTATTCTTAATGTACACATACACACACACACACACACACACACATGTATATATATATATATATGTGTGTACACATATATATATATATATATATATATATATATATATACACACACATATATATACATATATACATATATATATACATATATATATATATATATATATATACATACATACATATATACATATATACATATATACCTACATATATACAGGATGTCCCGCAACTACTGTTCCATATTTCAAAGGTAGATTTTCTGGCCAATTTAAAAATGATTTTTCCTCAGCGAAAATGTCGAGGCACTAATAGTTTTCGAGTTATAAATGATTGAAAATAAAGGGTTTTTCACTAAGCCTTATGGGAATAAAATATTAATAAAGTCACATTCTTTAGTTAATTTTAGGTAGAGTTTACTTTAATAGAATTTTAGTTTAAGGCTTAGTTAGAAAGATACATCATGACAAAAATTGGGAATATGCAAAAAATAAATAATGACCTTCTTCGACATTTTTGCTGAGGAAAAATCGCTTTTAAATTGGCCAGAGAATCTACCTTTAAAATATGGAGCGATAGTTGCGGGACACTCTGATATATATATATATATATATATATATATATATACACACACACATATATATATATATACACATATATATTATATATATATATTTATATATTTATATATATAAATATATGTATATATATATATTTATATATATAAATATATATATGTATATATAAAACGGCATATCAAAAAATTACTTTATTTCAATGTATACTGTAAGAATATATCATGATTTATTTTAACTTCTAACGTCAAAATCGATTGCATAGTAGACTATGAACGAAACGAGTCAATATAATAAATCAAGAATGTAACGCGAATTTTAGCATTAAAAATTTCTGAGAGAGATTCTCATGTTAAAAGTTTCATAATCGAAATAATGCAATTCTTTTTTTTTTACGTACAGTTGCATATCATTATTTAACCAAATAATTTTCAGCACGAACAAACTTTTTGATAGCCTTATGTGATCTATTTAACTCTTTCAAAACTCTCTCAAAAGTTTCTCAAAAAATCTTTATATAGTCCGACACTTGCTGTTATACATGCGTGCGTTGCACATATTTGACGCAAATTCGATTAATTGCTTTTACAACAAAAGAATATTTCGTCCTTTGTCACGCCTGTTGTATGCGATTTATTCGAAATGATCTATGTATCATAATAATTTAAGAGAGAGATAGAGAGATGTATTCGTATAGATTTGTGTGCACTTTTGACTTCGGAGGAAAGAGGATTTGTCGATTTAAAGTTCTGTCCCAGTGAGAAATGATAAATCGAATAGATGTCTGAAACGTTTAATAGACATCTATTAAACGTCTTAGATTAGATGTCTATTCGACTTGTCGATTCTCACTGGGATTTTGCACGATTCGTAATTTACGACACAATTTTCGCAATTTACACATTCTATAATACAACAAAAATCGAACAAATTGATATTGATGATTTTAGAGAGAAATATTGCTTGAAAAAAATTCTAGTTTATATCACAATTTAATTTTGAAACACACTGTAAAAGTTTGATTATAGAGAATATTGATTTTTAAGTGTATTCAGAATAATGTATAATGTATACTGAATAATGTATAATCTTAATAAGTATGAGCGAGAAAGTATTTTCTGCATACATTTTTTTGTTATAAATAGAATTTTGTCGTAAATTTTATCATTTTGCATCGTGCGAAACGAACTTGATGCACCTTCAGGACCGATCGTATCGATTTTAAAGGGAATGCTGGAGAGTATCGGGACAGATTTTCTTTACAATTTTTTCATTCGATAAGAATATCCGGGTAAAAGTATAGACAGTAGAAATGTTATAAAATGAAATGCTCTGTTACCTTGTAAAACGTGTTACATTCAACATCGATGCGATGAATCTTTTTTTTTTTTAATTTTCTTTTCGTTCGAACGTGTGAGCCGTAGAGTATTGTATATTTCTATTTTTGTTTTTCTTTTCATCGTTCATTTATCTGTCATGTATATTTTTTTTTTCATCTCGAAAACGCAACGTCGAGTAAACAGCGATTTTTCTGCGTGATTATTTCTTTTTTCCTTTTTCATTCTTTCCTGATTCGGTTATCCTTCTGCTGCTTATCCTGCTGTTTTGAAGCGCTTTTCTGTCAATCACATTACAATACATACATTACACGATCATTCGCGTTATATGCACGTAGTACGCGCGTTAAAGACGATATTTTTTTAGCAACTATGATTTCTATTTTGCAGCATGGGCGAAAGGTCGTGACTGATCCCAGAGACGTGCATTTTCTGAATTAGAATCCCTCGGATACGTTGGACCATTCAGAATCCTTAAATAATAATTGGATCTTCGAAAAATCCTCGGAATTTTAGAAAATCTTGAATCCGAGAATCCACGGATCTGATCCGATTATACGGGATATTACAGATGCTTTGACATGTCATGGAATCTAAAAGTTTCGAAATCTTGCGATCTTGGTTCCTCGGATGCATTTGGGAAAGAGGGATTCCTCAGAATTCTCAGGTTCTCGGACACTTATTTAAGATGCGTGAAATTCTCCTCGTGCCTATATCGTCCCCGGTTATCGTGAACCGATCTTTCGCCCCCTTTCGTCCTTTTTTTCGTGTGTTTATTTTTTAATAGTTAATATTGAAGTATGTTACAAACTATGTGGCGGAAAAACGTTTATCCGAAAAAACAATTGGTACGAATTTGTGTCCGACAAAACCTTCGAGCATGTAACATTTCGAAAACTCGACTCGCGCGATAAGTATTTATATAACAATTAATATTATGCTGATATATCAATCTTCTTCGAGAGAGAAATGAGTAACGTTTGCGCGCTGCGTTAAACATTTTTTAGCGTCGCATCTACCTTTACACGATGCCTATCTTATATCAAGGACGATGCACCACGAAATCATATATAATATATCACGTTGTCCAAACGTTTCTGTGTTTATCCGTGGCAAAAATATATTATTCGGATGTAGACCATAAATTTCCTTCGCGATATACAGAAAGTCTCGCAAATGTCTTACGCAAAGCAAAATACCTCCGACGATGATATCCTTGAGATGATTATATATATATATATATATATATATATATATATATATATATATAATTGATTACAATTAAGTGCTATACGAGAAAAGGATACTTGTACTATGTGCATATGGGAAGATGAAAAACATTGAAAGTTGCAACAGACTGTTATCTTTAATAAATCAAATGACATACAAAGGCCAATCGCAGTACTTCTCACTGTTTTCTGCAACAACAAACTTTGATTTTCGTTACGCTATTGATATAATGTAGTAGTTCAAGGACACGTATATAATTCCTGCGTATATAACTCTCTCTGAAAATCGCGGTGTTAACGTAATTCGACGGCGCATCGTCCTCGTAATCTCGGCAATTTTCTCATTTCAATTTCTTCTCTCGCCTTACAAAGAGTACGCACGCTCGCTCGCTCGCTCGCTCGCTTCGATTGTCGAGCCTATACACGTACACAAATTTAACATTCACGCACGCATGCACACACGCGAGAGCGCGCCAGGAGAAAAAAAAAAGGAAAACGCAACGCACCGAAGGATAATTATCTTCTTACTTGATCCGCTAGATCACGAATCTACATAATGTTCAATTTAACACCGTCGATCCAAGTTTTGATGGTATTAATCGACCTCTCATCGAATCTCTCCATCTCTCTCTTTTTGACTCTCGCATCTGTCTCTCATTGCCTCGCTTCTCCACGTCTCTTTCGCGAAACCGCCCTCTCTACATCAGACCTGAATGGACCGATTAGAAAATACGGAAACACAAATCTGAGAAGAGAAGAAAATGTGCTTACTTATGTAAGTAGAGACGCGAGGAAGAGAGAGAGAGAGAGAGAGAGAGAGAAGGAAGGACTCGTTAAAATCGAGATTGATTGGGATGAGAGGAATAAAAGGATGGAGAACGGAAAAGCCATTAAATTCGCAAGCTCGACTAATCGTTGTCGTGTGATGCATGCTAAAAAGAAAACGAAAGAAATCAGCTCGTTCGAGACTGGTTTCGTTATTAGCAATCTCAATACACAACAGCGCTCCGATAATAGATACTAATAGTTAATCATAGCGTAATAAAAAGAATAATCGTAATAGTAAGAATAATGACAATATAATCGTAATCGTAATCGTAATAATAATAATAATAATAATAATGATAATAATAATAATAATAATAATAATAATAATAATAATAATAATAATAATAATAATAATAATAATAATAATAATAATAATAATAATAATAATAATAATAATAATAATAATAATGATAATAAAAATATTCGCAGCAACGAGACAGGATTTCCATACTAGATCAAATTCAGCTTGATGAAGCTTTGCTTCTTTTTATGAGCCACAATTTCGCGCAGCGAGAGATTACGTTGCGATCGCGACGACTCGTCTTGCAATGAAAGACGTGAGTTTCGAAACGAATGCGTTTTTTTTTTACAGCGCAAACGCCGATATCGTATCGCTACGCGCAACTGTCGCTCGCGATTCGCCTACACGTATGAAAATCCTACGTGATAAGAATTAGCGCGTGACAATGGATAACAGTAGCTCCGGTGTTCAACTCCACCGAATATATAAAAACACAGGTATATGGAACTCCGGCACCCTTTTGTAGACATTATAACATTTAGCAAAAAGGTCCGCCGTTCAACCAACCGCGCAACGTTTGTTCATAAAACAGTAAACAAAACACCAAAAGCTATTTCTCTAACAGCCACCTTTTCTCTCCTCGCTATATTATGTATATTATGAAAAAAGAAAAGAAAAGAACATTCGCGCGCGAGATAGAGACAACTAATCAATGGTCATATAAACTGCATTAATTCATGTGTGTGGCGATAGTAATATTATTATTTTTTCTGTGTTGCTTTTTTTATTTCGATAGTACTTCTCTCACTAGACACGATTCAACATATAGAAAGTTTATCGTTATTATTTAATAATTATTATTTTATCATTTATAATTATTATCTTAAAGCTGTCTAAAGACTCACTGCGTGGCAGGAGCGTCATGTTTTTTTTCATTCATTTTTATATTACTTTGCTTATTCTTACGCGTGTGTCAGACGGTATCTCTTCATTATTTTTGTTTTCTTTATATCTGTTTCTCTCTTTCTCTCACCCTTTCTCTTGCGTCTTTTTTTTAGTTAGGTACGTTTGTAGTCGTCCTCGCTTTTTAATAACGTGTTAAAATGCACGCTATCGCGCGTACATTTCAGTAACACAGTATCTCCTCCCTTTTTCTCTAGTCGCCATAGACGTGTTTTCTCTTTACGTGTATTTATATCTTAAATATCTACTACTTGTGGCTGCTTTGTGATTTGTAATTTGCATAGATCACAATGTCATACCATCTGCGCCAGTGAACAATTTTTTTTCTATGCTTCTTCCCCCCGCAATTGCCGTCTACAACGCTCCTTCCGAACAATATACAATGCCTGTTGCACAGATTGTAGGTTTCTTTCTGATCCTCTTCTCCCTTGAATAACTCAACAAAAAGATTTTTCGATAATAAATTTAGAAATATGCAAAAAAATGCAAACATGTGCAAAAGAATCTGTTGAAATAGATTTTCGTTTGTCCGTTTTGTTAGTTAATATATAATATATAATGTATAATATATAATGATAGTTAGTTAATATATAATATATAATAGAATAATTAATAGACATATATATATATATATATATATATATATATATATATATAATAAAACAATCGCGCATTTTAAATATGTGTTTAAAGAACAGCAAAATTATTTTGAAAAATTATTTCGAAGAAAATTATACTTTAGACTCGAAGAGGATCTAGATTTCTCAATGTGTTTCACCTACTTGTGCGTACTTGAAATTGTTATTGTGATTTATTTCATATTTATATTCGTCAAAACGACCTACATGCTAAGTAAATTCAGACCAGCCGAAATTGTAAATTTTAGAAGAAAATGCAACTGAAAAATAATTATTTTTTTTATCGAAATATGTTAGCGATAAAAGTTTATCGCTAGAAAAAAATAAAATTTTCTTCATTTTATATATCATTGAAAATGCAAACGCGCCGATCGCGCATTCAATCGAACGCGTCTCAATTAAATAGCATTTTTTTGATAACGATATCTACGTCTTTCTTTCACTATACGAGTCTCTCGTTTCATATTCGCACCAGTGCGAAATATAGATTTATGTCAGTTTGCCGTTTCAATCACAGAAAAAACACAAAAGAGAACGGATAGATATTTATCATTGTGTTGATATTAGCACAGCGTTGTAGAATCGAAGCGTATTTAGATTTCCTTTTTCCTCGGAAAAATAACACAATTGCAAGTGTTATTCTCCCGCTTCTCTCTTTCTTTCTTTCTCTTTTATCACCCGTCTTGAAATATTACTTTTCCCTTTCTGTGCCATTCGTTTTGTCTAATCCTTCTTCCTGTGTCCGGCAAGAGGGACCTAAGCAACTGCAACGTCCAACAACATTTTCAATTCGATTGATTGTACGTTGTCGAATTTGTCATAATTGCCTGGGTCCGCGGACATTGGCATTTCGTTACAATTATACAGTTATATAGATTCTATATAAATACCTATTATGCATTTGTATAATACATACCTAATATGCAATTGTGTTAGAACTCGACCATCGTTCAAACTTATGTAACTTAATTACATACACCGTCTCTTGTACCGTGTCTCTTGCGGCGGAATATGTTTTTTTACGGTGGAATATACGTCGTGCGCGTATCATTATTTATTTCGTGTGAATTCAATGTGGAGAGTATCGAAATTGCGTGTTTGGTGTTTTTTTTTTCAAGTGTATATTGCATGTTTTTACGTGCACAAGTTGCATGCATGTATATGTATATAGTATTGTGTGTGTGTGTGTGTGTGTGTGTGTGTGCGTGTGTGTGTGTGTGTGTGTGTGTGTGTGTACGTGCGTGTGCGTGCGTGTGTGCGCGTGTTGCATTTTGTAAAAGCGCATTTCTCTTACGCGCCTTTTCCATACATATGATCGCGTGCACATCTTTCGTATGAATCGACGAAACAAAACATATAATTAACTTTGTATAATATACATATTAATATGTATTAATATATGGTTTCATATTCTCTTGGATTACCATCCCTTTTTTTCTCTCTCCCTCACCTATGCTATATATATATTATCTCATTACTTTTAATAAAGACGTCGTTCAGTTTTTAAACGAGTGTACGATGTCGCGGTGCAGACAGTAATACATAAATATTCGGATATTTACGATAATACGCGAATATTTCCTCATTCTTATTCTTGGTTTCTTTTTCTCTCATGTTTCGTTCAACTTAACCACGGTAGTAAATCGCACTCTCTTATCGCCGAGAAAACGACAATGGAGTCGCAAGAGGCGCTCAGCAATATTTTATCTACATCTTCACACTACCTGCGACTTTTGCTCGATGAGTGTTCATCGAAAATACAGCGACTTGATTCGAGAATTTCTTTTCCGGTTAAATCGAAGAGAGACATACTACCTACGTAGACACGATAGATCTTTTTCTTTATTTTCTCTTTCTCTCGCGACAAACCACACGTTTTTTTCCCTTTCTACTTCGTCGTGATATAATCGTTAATATAACAACTATTTATTCATAAATTCTGAACGATCAAATTCAATTGTAACGTGATACACACTACAGTCCATTTCCCGTTCAAAGATTCTTGTTCGTCCAACGCACACACGAGTGACAAGTAAAACGCGTACTCTGAATGTCTGAGAATGAAAAATTAATACAAGAAGCTCAGTGAAACCAAATAGACGTGCGTTTGCAGAAAGCCAGGAAATGAACGGTAGTACTCATAACGTTAATCGATGGCAACTCGTGTTCGCCTAAAAAGATATCGCGCAATAATTATACTCTCGATTCTCCGTCGTTGCGTGTCTCTTTTTTTCTTGTTATCTATTCTGTGTTAGTCGCACGAGCGGCAGTGACTCGTTTTCCCTCCATGCAAACACATACACGCTCACACTCGCACGCACGTACGCACGCACGCACGCACGCACGCACGCACGCACGACGCACGCACGCACGCACGCACGCACGCACGCATACACACACACACACACACACGCACACGCACGCACGCACGCACGCACGCACACAAAATACATTCACTTATCCCTCTTCCACCTTCTATCTTTTTCACCTTCGCGAGACGCGCCAATCATTAATAACCATGTACCGTCGTGCACCCCGTCTTTTTTCATTTTTTTATCAAATCTGTGATTAAATGAATATATATTCAACAATCGACTGATACTCTTTGCGATATAATAGCCATATTTCAGGCGAGTTTTGGTGTTCGCGCTTGATGGCAAGTATGACGGTGGCGATGACGATGATGGTGTCGATGACGGTATCTCGGTGACAGGCGACGGTGACAGTAATGTGATGTCAATGGCGGTGCGACAATGACGATGATCATGCCGATGATCATGTCGATGTCATAGCCGATGAATAATAATGACGATGACCGACGATGGCATAGACTCTGACAAGTTCCTTTACTTCGCTTAATGACTTGAAAACAAGTTATAATTCTCAAATGTTCGAGTTAAGTTAAAGCCTTTTTCACTTGATTAAGGGAGAGTCTAAATTTGGATTGGGGTTAGGCTGTGTGTTCGAGGATGGCGATGGTACCTGTGCCACCACCGAGCCCTTCCCCTCGGACAATACATTCCCTCCGCCGCTGCTGCTGACGCCGCCGCCCTCTTTCATCTTTTCGCAATAATCCGCAAAGATGTCACGGAAACGCGCCCAAGACTTTTCCGGTACGGTGATGGCTGTCCTGAAGTTTGTCTTCACCTATAAAAATGCGTTCCGTTCTGCATTATTATTATCTGTATTGAATTAAAGCGTAATTTTGGATAGATTATATTCATTTTGTGCTTTATTTAGGACTACACGTTTAGGAAAAAAATAAATTTTATTAATTAATTTAACACAATCCCGTAAATATTTTATATATACAGAGAAAGGATATACGGAGAAAGGCCTTTTATATCATATAATATTATTATTATAGATTTCTTAGTTAATTTGGAGTAATCTTTTCTCGGCGAAATAAATATTTTGACGTCAGTTTCGACTTTCTTTCTCTCCCTCGTATCCCATAGCACGTACCTCAGAAATTCTCATGTAGATACCACGGTTGTTTTGGCCGATATCAAAATAGAAATTCTTACTATCCACGCGCATATAGCGGCCCTCCGGCAAGTCACCTTTAAAGCCACCGTCATCCGTCCCGAATTCTTCGAGAAGGTCCGTTAACGCATCGCGAAACTCTATCATACCTTGCGCCGGTATTGCAATCTGTGTTCTAGGTCCTCCCCGTGTTATCGTCTGCGACACCTGCGAAGAGTAAGTATGGAGATATATTATACTTGAGGTATTCCATGTCAATTCGCTGTACAGTTTGTATCTATAACGCATAAATCATTATATCGGATTCCACATATTCCTTCTTCATCAACTGACTCTAGAAGAGCTCTATTCATCTTTGTCGTCCTTCGAAAAGAGCATATCTCTTGAGACGAAAGCCAACAGATTCTCTTCTTATGACTTAGCGTAGAAAGTAAATATATTGGCTGGTACATACAGGGTGACTCACCCGCAGGAAACGGCCGCGAGAATTCTCCTTGAGGTCCAAGTAATATCGCCTATTATCCTTCACCATCATTTCTGACTTGAGTTTGCCGTCATCTGGTACGTTTTCCGGATTTGGTGGACCTGATTATGCAGTATCATAAACAAAAATGAATTAAGTATCTCTTTCCATTAAAATAAAGACAAGTATCAATTATTAACGAGATAATTATTAGAGATAGTTGAAACGAATTTTAGATCACATTTGATAAAATATTGAGATTTTATAGATTCGATAGACTTCAAATAAAGATTACAATGTTTCATTATATATATGTATATATAAAAGTTATATGTATATATAAGTTTCATTACATATTAAGTATATTAACTATAATTACGATGTTATTAAAATTATACTCCTTCGAATTAATAAATATTAAAATGTACCTAGAGATGCGTAAAAATCGCTAAACGTCGACAGATGGTCCCGAAATTCGGATGCTGTACTGAGTGCCAAATAGATTTGGCTTCTTCTTCCATCCGCTCCAATCTGGAACAAAAAAAAACAATTATGTAAATTATTGTATTAGAAAGATTAGACGAGTTCTCATGTATGACATGTATCGATATAAAATTTTATAGATAAAATTTTATATCCGTAATAAAATATGTTTCTATATAATTTTAATAAAACGAGTTTGTCAAAAAATATCTGGAAGCATTTTGCAGATATATATATATATATATATATATATATATATATATATAGATTTAATCTTGTAATTTTTTTTACTTTTATAGTGTCACAAAATCTATACACACACGAATCAATAAATAATTATTAAAAGCAAAAAAATTTTAAGAAACTTATTTTAATCACATATTATCGCCATGTAAAAGCTCGTTCTTTAATATTTGATTATTAGTTAATTAGTAATAGATTCCATAATTTTTTTTTGTCTCAGAATCTAAATCTTTATATGATATATGCGTTGAGAGTTAAGTTAAAGGATAAAATAATACCTCAGCGACTTTGATAAACCTTCCACGTCTGTTTTGTTTTACGTCGAGATAGAATCTTTTGCTTTGAATTTGCAGCATTTTTGTCGCCAATTCCTGCTCGCTCTGCTGGCCTTGCTGACCTACAATAGACACAAAGCACAGTTTATTAATATTATTAATATATTAACAAATATTTATTTATTAATATTAGCAATATTATAATACAGCAGTTTGAAATTATTGGGTGCAAAATAATGGATTCGAACTTTAGAATAGATTGATGAACATCTCATTCATGTTTCATCGAACACAATTTTGTTTCATAATGCTTATATTTCATCAGTATCTCTTCGATATTCTACTTAATAAATAATGTTTGAATAATGATTCAATGGATCATATATATAATTAAGTTTAAGTCAATACAAGTCCTTCACAAAAATATACAATACAGTTATCGAGATAAATTAAACATTAGCAAAATATAAGGAAGCTTAGAAAAATAAGATATAGAAAATAAAAAGACAACCTAAATAAAAATATTATTCAAATTGTACATTTGTTAATCATCTAGAAAATATGCATTTTTAGTCTATCAGTTAATATCAAGAAAATCAATTTGCATAATAACACACG
The DNA here is from genome assembly GCA_030586385.1 of Camponotus fellah. NCBI lineage: Eukaryota > Metazoa > Arthropoda > Insecta > Hymenoptera > Formicidae > Camponotus > Camponotus fellah. Next base: position 5,605,713 of record JAPIVC010000107.1, on the reverse strand, counting down.
ACATTATTCTGTTAATCTATTAATAACTGTTAAATACTTGATTAATCTGATTCAAATAATTTTTTTCTGTTCATATCTTTTTATAGAGAAAAAATGATTGATTTCTGGTACAATCATTAAATTCTTAAATTTTGAACATTTATTATTACATCTGCGAAAAGAAAATGAGGTCAATATTACACAACGCATATCTATATAACTTTCTACATCGAGTAATCAAAGGTTATCCTAATGTTATCAAATTTGTACAATATTAAATTAATTATTCCTAGAAAAATTTTTGTAAATATTTAATATTATCATATTAAATAATAATATATAAAAAAATCAATAAAGAGGTTTCTTAAATTTAATATCGACATGATCCAAGATTAGCGAAAAGATAGAAAAGAGTTTTTCTTTTGATTAAAATTCATTTAAAAAAAAATTCAGATTATTAAGAATTGAAACATATTTTTAAATACTCGTCACAAATATGTACATATTTTTTAATTGATTTTTTTTATGTTAGTCAATTATGCGCGCGATGGTTTCGATAAAGAGACGAGCCGGCATAAGCATGAGAACGAATCGACAGGAACAAAAAGAGGGAGGGACACCCGACGGGGACAGTAGGTTGGTAAAGAGGTGACCCAGTGTTTATTGGGTCACTCTGTGCTCAATCCCCTCCGTCGGATTTTCTCGGGTCACATCTCTCTCTCTCTCTCTCTCTCTCTCTCTCTCTCCCCCGCCCGCCTCTCCTTTCCGTTCTTTTCTGTCCGGCTTAGCAAAGTGATCTTGAAATTACAGTTCAGGAAGAAAATACCGAGAATACTCGACGGCCGTTACAACTGGGCCCAAGCAAACGATTTATCCTGCCCGAGATAAAACAAGCGGCTCGCTATAACACGTGCCAGAGCGATGTTGCTAGTCTTCATCGATCAATAACAGCTGCACCAGAAGAGAGGTCAACGACCTCTTTGGTGCCCCACTATCACGACCAAATATACTCCTATTGCTTTTGATGCTACCTTTGCTTCTTCTTCCTTCTTATCCTGAAAACTATTGTTATCTGTCCGAATAGACACGATTCATTCTCGCGTTCACCGCACGACAACCTGGAGCAATGTGATGTAAAAAATATATAACAACAATATATATCGACGAAAAATAGAAATAAATTTCTCTTAGAAATTTTTGCCCCCTCGAATAGTTCCAACTTCTCCTTAAATTGCGTTTGTTAAAATTCTCATATATCTTTTTTCCATTCTGTTAATTAAACATGAAGCGTTACCTTAGATGATTGTAGAACGAATTAAATGCTTCAACAAAAACGTCGCAATTAATTAATTTGATATAATAGAGACTGTTAATCCTTCTATCAAGAATATATTAATTATTCACAAATTTTTATAATCACAAATTTTTCAATGTCAAAAGAAAACACGAGAGACTAAAATTGTATTTCTATTCTATATTTAATCTGAAAGTAATTAATACTTCTATTAATAAAAACTAATCGCTTCCATTTCTTGTTTTGCTTTCACGCGTATATTTTAAGACAAAGCGAAATATTCATATGATTCTCTGGAATCATTTTCTGCGATAACTCTTTTTACTAGAAATACTTTACAGCAATGTTAATTCCTCTAGCTCAGAGTTTGGAAATAAATGTTTGAAATTGTGCGGTTATAATGAAAACTATACATATGTATAGTACAATATAATAAAAATAAAAATAAATACAAATACACTAAAAAAATTTAAAAAAGATAACAATATATGATGGGAGGAAAAAAAATATTTTCTAATTGTATTATCAAAAGTAGAAAAATTAAATAATTAAATAATCTGACTGGAATTTTCTGCAAAAATCGTCCAGAGAAAAGTGTTCGATTGATAAATTCCGCAGAGAAAATGATTGATAATTAATTAGTAGTTTAAACGTCAATTATTCTCATCAATCGTACGCTGTTGCTAAATATCAAGACGATATCATTACGATAGCGAAAATTGTTATCGGACAATCTGATTGTATAATATATTATATCTCGAAAAGATAACAATAATTGAGGATCGAGAATTCGTAGAAAGGTGTTGGAGAGATCTCCTGCGCAAAGGAGCCGCGCTCGAGAGCGATCGATCGATAGTAACGCGGCTTAGCTGCACATTATTACGTACTAGATTGTTGCAGGCTGCCTGGAATTGGGACGGGGCTGAGATCGCCCTGGAAAATCCTGCTCTTGAACATCCTATCGATACTACGGTAGTCCGTGCACCTGTGCATAATACGTCCTTCTCTTACGAGGCGCGCTACGTCGCGCTAAAGTCTCACAGAATTCAAGGAAGCCGCATTAATTGACCAATACCCGCTCGTTTCCTCTTTCCCTCTCTCTCTCTCTCCCACCCTTGTTTGTCGCAAATTTTCCCTTATTTCAAGCGCAATGAATCCTTCGTGCAAGATCCCTCATTGCGAAGGAATTCATGTCTCTTTCTCAAAGTAACATTTATATCTTGAGACGAGTAATTCCCATATCCGTATCTCCGCATCTTTCTTCTCCTTTCTTTTCACAAGCCTCTCGTCTCTTGTGAATTTGCGTTGGCGCATAACTCTCGTCGGGATAACTTGGCGAAAGAGGTCGTTGGTCCTACGTTTCTGGGACAACGTCTCGATCGTTACGAGTATCTTACTCAACTCCATCCGTACTAAGCCTTCGATCTGTCATTGCGACGATAACGTCTCGCGAGCGGACTTTCGTCCACCGTTCTCTCTCGCGAAGGACGATTCGCGGGGTCAATCGATGAACGCATCGCCGCATCAGTCTCAAGAGGATACCTCGCGTTTCTTAATCGTCGTCTACCACTTGGCAGCCACCTTGACCGAGTCGTCGCTTTCCGTAATACTCCGATCTATCGATACTTGTTACTCTTCGTCCTCTCGCGATATTCGCGGAGGATGAAACGGATCGCGCACGTCCGCGAACACGCACTTTCACCATTGCTCTATTTTCCGGAGGCGTCTCCTCCGCTCGGTCGATGACTGTTGCATCACCATCGCAGTTCCCCTCCCCGCGTATACCTTCGCACGCGTAAGGTGCCTCTCGTCAACTTGCTTTTCCGGCTCGTAATCGCCATCCACCGACGTCAGTCTACTGTGTCACATCGATCCGCGTCAAATCTGACCCCTCCTGACACCTTTCAACTCGCTCGCGATTCAGTTCGATGCGATTTCACTTCTCCTATGTTTCCTTCTTCGTCGAGTAAGTATTTAACGATGACGTTCTTTTCACTTCACCTACGTTTCTCTCTTTCGTCGAAGGGATAACTAGTTTCTAGAATAATACACCATGATTCGCGAATACATTTTTTCCTTTCTAAGTAATTCAAGATTTTGTCGAAAGCGATCCCATATTATACGGCTATATAATAACGCGATTGAACGGTGAGGTGATTAGCAGCATCTCGTGTCACTATGCTATTTTCTTCCTCTAAACTTCTCCTTATTTCTCTCTAGTAGTATCTCGATGGACATCTTTCTTTTTCTTTTCCCTTCTCACTGTCATCTTCTCTCTCTTCTAGACTCCACCCTCGAGGTTCTCGTTTCTTCTAGGTCACCATTTATTACTCGGAGACTGGCTCATCGAAGCTCTCGATTATTCTTTCCAGCCTCGAGAAACGTGGAGAAAACCACCACCGTTTCCGTGACACTCATGGACACAGGTTCCGGCAAAAACTCTAGAATAATATAAGCATGATACATTTATGAGATGCCTCTTGATCGATCATGAATGACATTGTCAATTTACTGAAGAAAATACCTTTATCACTCCCGTTTCGACAGCCGATAAAATTCGAAAAATTCTCTCACTCGCTCGTTCGTGAGTATAGCGAGCGAAAACGTCAGACTCATCACCATGAATCACTCGAAAGCATCCGAGTTTTCGATCTTAACTACCGATCCGAAGAGACGATAAAACATTGGAAAATGCCACTCTTAGCATCCTTCCTCTCTCGCTCTCGCTTCTTTTCTCCAAGGGGTCATCCGAGGTACGCCGCCTGCGTTACATCGATTAGTCACAAACTCGAGTGTGGGAGGGATCTCTATAATGCTCGATCAATGTAATTCTGCGATGTAAATCGATTCCCGTTTAATCCATTATCCGACTGACGCGACACGGAATCCTCCTCGTTGAGGTTTCAAATTCCAATAAGGGCCTTCCTCGATCGATTCCTCTCGTCGAAAGTAGATCACGCCGACGATTATCCGACAACTCGTCGGAACGACTCTTTCGGAAACGCACTCGCGGATGATCCTCCACGCTAAATTCCGCTCTTCGTGTTCCTCCTTCGGAGCGTCGATAAATGATTCCTCCGGCTAACGATTGGCGCGTGTCCGTGCAGAGACGCCCACTTCTCATCCGCCGGCGTGCATCGATGTTATATACTTGCATTTCACTGTACAGTTGCACAGGGCGCGAGTGTTGTCGAGCGCACCACCATTTCGCGAGCGGGACGTGGCGTCGTCGTCGTCGTCGTCGTCGTCGTCGTCGTCGTCTTGGACGGCCGCGAATGCGCCTCCGTCGTCGTTCTATCGCGTCTTCTTCTTTCGCGATCCTTCTCCCCCCCGTCCATATTCATCGCATCCATCGTCGACGGGACGTTTCCTTGGTCGGGACCGTCGCGCGCTCCGCTTCCGTCTCGACGTTACGTTCGCGCATCTGGACGTCTATCATGGGGACTCGGTTTCCGTCGAGGATCCGTCCGTCCAGGCTCGAACGGGAGCGACGACAACGGCGACGACAATGACAACGGCGAATGGAGATGATTGCGGGTGCATTGATCTCTGCGCCTCGTAGCGCGGCTCGTAGCGCTCCGACCTGCCTCAATGCGAATCTCAACGCCGACTCTTTGCCGTGCCGTGCCGTGCCGTGCCCTCCCCTCCCCTCCTTTAACCACTCACCCATCCACCCACTCGTCCCCTTCCCTCCCCTCAGCGGAATGCGTCTCGCTGCCCCACTAGCATCCAGTGCTTCCGGCACGAATCGGAACGGAGAAAATTAGGGGATGGCTGATTACATATTAAAAAAATAATACAAGTTCAAAGTGTAAACTTAAATCGATCGATTTCTGGAAATTAACGATAATTATCGATGAATTTTCTCTACGATCACTTTAATTGCAACATTCTTTACGTTTCGTTTATTTTTTCATCAACTAGGAGGACAGTTGTTTTTAAAAATTATTAATTAATTAATTAAGTATTAATTTTTCTCTCGTGTGATGAATATATTAAACAAATAATAAAATTCATGACCATATTTAATTGGGGGCATCTAAAATTAAAATTCACATTAGATTGAAAACGATCGAAACGATAAATATTAATTCGTTTAGTGTTAGTTAAAATAATCTCATTGTTATATTATCCAATCTTGTCACCCTATCCTATTTGCCGATGCGAAACAAGATCCGTACAAGAATCCTGAATAAACAGTCAAGTTACAGCCATGTGCGACCGCGGAAATGTTTAATTTCATAAAACAGAACGTTTATAAAATATTTCGTCGAATAGTGAATTTTTGAATTTATACATAAATTACATTGTCATATAATTACTAATTACTATTTTTCAATTTTTATCTTTCAAGAAGAAAAACATTTTTTCATTGACTAAATTTTTTTATTGCTTATTCCTTTTGTTTTGTTGTGTTTTGCTAATTTCAACGACATAACAAGTAATTTAAGCGTATTAGCAACGCATATGATTTATGTTAGCCGATTCATTCATAATTCTTAAGTCGTTAAAATTACGCGTCTCCTTTTTACGAGACTTTTTAAGATTGTGTTCTAACGGTATTTTGCAACTGTATATAGCAGTATTTGTCCACGTCGTAATTATTTAAAAACTAGCGATACGAAGAACAGCAATAAAGATTACACACACACAATTACTCGTAATATATAAAATTATTAACGTTTTTTTTGCTATTATCATACTCTCTCTCTCTCTCTCTCTCTCTCTCTCTCTCTCTCTCTCTCTCTCTCTCCCCCTCTCCCCCCCTCTCTCTCTCTCAATTCATTTGTAACGACATATTACATTTTGTTACATATTAAATTGAAAAATGTATTTTTAACAGTTACATAATAAGTAATATATTATCGTTATAAGGAATTTAAATTTTATATTGATTTTAGGTTGATTTATTTTGTATAACGAAAATCAACAGATTTAGAAGCACAAGTACAAAGAACAATAATAAAAGATAACCTTCGATTTCTAATGCAATTCAAATACATATCGCTTTAACAAGAAATTTAAAATTTGTGATGATTTCTGTATAATTAAATCTTATTATATAATTAAAAAAAAGAAATAGTAAGAAAATGATCTAGAGTGGATGATTTCTTATCATCCTGTGACTAGTAAAACTTAATTCCAAACAAGTTTTTATCATTATTTTTCATGTCTTTCTTTTCAGATACGTTTAAAATAAAACATTTACGACAATATAGATATATTTATAAATTAATATGGATATTTACAGATTATAAAAACTTTGCATTCAAATCACTTACATTTTGTAGAGACACTGCAAAATTCGCCAACATAATAAAATCATAATAGTGTTTTCAGAAGCAGTCGTTTTTTTTTTTAAGCACACGAAATTTTCCAATGAATTTATTTCTTCATAACGCGATGATTTAATTCGAGGTTTATATCATCCAGAGCTTTTACATGCTTATGCGACATTTTAGGATTACATGCAATCTGCATACTATCGAGAGAAAGGGAGAGAGAAATAACTTTAGAATTTATTAAATAAATATTTTAAAATACAAGCAATTTTTTAACGCGAAACTATAGTAGATTTAAAATTAATCGAAAGAACTTGTCCATCTATGGAAGGATACTCTCTCTTTTCTCATCTAATCTATTTTTGCAAAAATGTAAGATGTATTTCCGTTATGTGGGGGAGTTATCCTCTCACGAGAGAGGATATTCTATCTCCTTTAAAAATATTCTATTTTTAGAAAAATATGAAACGTTTAGATATATATTTCCGTGGAAAAATATTTACGTTCACACACATTGTTGGTAAAATTGAAATACATTTTATTGAGAAACGTACTTTATCTATCTACGGATATATATAACGAAATGATTATTACCACGTCAAATTACGAATGAACATTAAGCTCGCCGTACCTGAATCAGAAATGATTCTCGGAAGGAACGCGTCAATGAATCACGAGTGATTCAGGTCTAACGTCTGTCTTAATTTGATACGCATGGAATGTGCAAATAACAAAGAATGTATCCCGATACCTCCGCAATCCATATACTTAAGAATGTTAAAATGAGTTTTTCTAGGATATCTACTAAAATCTTGTAAAAGAATTGCCTGATCATTCAGGTTTTTTTGTTCAAATCCCAGATAAAGAGAGCATTTGTTAGAGAATGCAATTTTCTAAAATAAGTTTTTTTTATTGCGTGCGCTTTCCAATGCTTTTTATTCGTACAAAGGAAGATTAAAGAACCACTTATCTTTTAAATGCTAGATTTAAAAATGTATCGAATGAGCTTTCACGAAATGAACATTTTTCATATGCATAACATTTATATATATATATATATATATATATATATAAATGTTATGCATATGAATATATATATATATATAATTAATATAATTTTTAATTATGTATATACATATATGATTAAAAATTACAATATGTACTGCATATTCAATATTTTGTTAGATGTGTTGAATACATAAAAAACAGAGATAGAGATGTATATTTACAATACATTTCAAAAAAACATACAATTTAAACCAATCAATTATCATCGATTGCTTATGATAAAGGAGCCAATTTTTTCTTTAATTTCTCGTATCTCAATAAAATTTCCTGATTTTTTCAGATAGAGTAAAAAATCTCCGAGAATTTCAGTTCCTCGTATTTTTTCAGCGAATAGATATCCTGTTTTCAGAAAAAAATCTATCCCTTTCGCCAAGTATATTTAAGCGAGACAAATACCTTCCGGATACCAATGCTGTATCCTCTCCATAGTGTCGCCCCAGTTTTTCGAATTCTCGTGAACGTCATTCGGTGATTCCACGATCTTTTCCATTGTCGAACGATTTGGCGCGAAATCGATCTCGATTTAGGAGCGTTTCCCCGGATGTTCGCGAGCGCCACTTTCTACACCGCACTTGAATAATTTCCGTCTCGCGGAATATGCAAAAATATCGTAGCTGTTCTCAAGATAAACGTGCATGCTTCTCGCCTCTAGCACTCTGCATGCTTTCGGTAAAATGTTCGCGTGTACATGTACGTAAACTATAGTTGACTTTGTTTAGAAATTGCGTCGCATATAAGCCCAAAGAGAAGAGAATTATATAATATACGCATATAATAAAAATGATTAAGTTTTGCGAAATATTTTTCTCTATTAAAGTTCCCAGTATATCGACACGGGCTTCTCTTTACTTTTCAAGTTTCACGCGAATCTCGTTCAATCAGGTGTCAATATATTGTAATCGAAGCAACCGAGATATGGATATACGATTTTATGGAAAAATTGCAATTTTCCCACGGAAAAAAGATCAATGACCGGAGCTTTCGATATAAATCTCGCATCATCATCCTGTATACGATCATAGATAATAATAGCGATGCGAGATTATTTTTAACGAAAGACCGCAGAGTTCTCGATACCAGGCTTATCGCTATCCTCTCCACATCCACACAGATCGACAGGAACTGTATCGTACATAACTACTAGCCGACTCGATTCAAAGTTAGCGGGACATCGCGTTTGGCAGACTGTTCCGCACACTCGCGAGAAACCCGGGAACGGTTTTCCCGGCAAAATTCCGGCGAAATTCATTCCTCGATATCAGAGACGGTAAAATACACTCTTGTCTTCGATATTCGCAAAGTTTTTGAGCAAGTATTTTCTTCGCACTTTCTCTCTAGCGCGTCAAACGCTTCGAGTTGCAACGAGGAGAAGCAGATCGAAGATGTCGTGGCGCGAGACGAGAGCTTTACCCGACGATCGTTGCGTCTCCATGGTCACGACTAAGCGCGGAGAGTGCTTTCGCGCGCGCAATTAACAACCGGATCTAAAATACTTATCGAAATGTACCGGTCGTGTCGTAAGTAAAATTGAAAATCGGACGCGTCGGCGTCGACGATTCTCGGACGACTTTTGCCACGCTTCGGGATGGCGCGCCACGAGGAAAGATCTCTCGTGAAAGTGTTCGCGGAAACGGATACGCGGCGTGCACTGAGAACGATGAGGAAAAAGCGCCGGCATGCCCGGTATAGTCATCGTGCAATGACACATCGAGCCGTTTCGCACGTGGGGAGGGGGAGAGAGGAAAGAGGAAAGCGGGGGAGGGGAACGCGGGCCAGATGATTATTCGGCGTCGCTGTCATGTCGCTTCCGGCGAAAATCGTTGACGAAAACTGACTCGCCAGCGATTAACGAGACGAAAATGGTCGGCGACGACGACGTACATCCGTCGAACGTGAAATCGTAACGCGAATGACGTGCCGGTCATTCATGGAGCTCGCCGTCATGCCAATGGTATGCGCGAACCATGGTGGCGACGAGCCAATCCGCGACCGTCCAAGCGCCGGCTCTCACGAGCGATACGCCGCCACGTGACTCTGCGTTTTAAATCACGGCGCGCGGCGGCCGAGAGGCGATCTCTCCCCACCACCGTCTCGCGCGCCTACCGACGACATGGCGCGTGACGTCACGACCAGCTGACTGCGCTCTAGTATCGGCGCCCCATTGCCGCGCGTCTCACCGCGTCGCGTCGCATCGCGCCGCGTCGCGCCGCGCCGCGTCGCGTCGCCTTGCGTCGCCTTGCGTCGCCTTGCGTCCCGCTTCCGGCCGCCGCGCTCTGTCCGCTTCGCTTATTAAAGTCTGCAAAAATTTGTCTCTCAGCTTCGTCTTTCTCTCTCCCACCTGTTCCATTCCGCTCCGTCTTTCGAGGAGACGGACGCGGACAAGTGAGATTATCGGATCATTATGGCGACGACATTCGCATCAAGTAACGTACCCGTCATCTGTATGTATAATCTGAGAAAAATATTCTCGGACCACAAACACATCGAAAGGTGATACGCGAAAAATAGGATCCGTGTATCTGATTATACATCTCAATTGTAATTGAATTGCGTGTAATTGATTGCATCGATTGTATCATTTAATGTTACTTTTTTCAATGTACACGAGTTACAATTTCTAGAGAGCTTTATCGATGGTTTTTTTATTCAGAGAGAAATTCCTTTCGATTAGTTTACTAAATCATTAAGAAAATAGATTCGACAGTTTTAAATTTAATTTATATTCACATGTAAAATATGTATGTATAATTTTTTTCCATATTCTTTCTTAAACTTGTCGCAAATGTATTGAAATAAGATAAATTGATATAATTGATGTAGTTCATTAATGAAACTAGGGAATAAAACTCGTACTTACGTAATAAATTAAAGAAAAATGTCGAATTTAATCGCGAATGAAATATTATAGTATAACTTCATTATACTATAAAATTTCATTCGATTAAATTCGACATTTCCTAAATATTACGCATCGCTCCTAATCACTTTAATTACTCGGTAAAATACTCACCGGGATCAAAGTCAGCACCTCCAGTATCCATGCCGCCTGGGTTCCCATATTCTAAGTAAGACAAAAATATAATTAATTAACAGATAATACCATAACATCAGTTATAGTGCTGTTATTACAGCTGCTGCTTATAACTGATTAAATCATACAGATTGTTTAAAAAAAGCCATTGCCACTAGCGAGACTTCATGAAATATAGTATAACGAAGAATAGACAAATCGGAACTTTGCTCTTTCGACTGCCACATTCTTTTGGAATTTAATCGATCGAAATATTTATTGTAAAATTTAATTATTAATAATTTTGGTCGTTTCATTGTGAAAATCAAAATCTCCCTGTTGGCGCATACTCTATGAATATAATTAAAACGTGCAATTTTTTTTGCAATATAATTATATTCACGCGAAATAAGAATAGCGCGCTCTGATTGCAAAATTATTGCTTTCAAAGTGCAAATGCAGCGAATGTCGTTGTAATAAAATACAAGCGATATACAATTATAATTTTCGTTATAATAAAATATGAATAAATTTTCAGCCCATATAATCTCGAAGCAGCACATGGAATAGAATTACACAGTTTGTAAGGCCGGTTAGGTTAACAACGATATTTCGCCGCAATTTACAGAAACACGATAGTTATTAATATTGATTTCTCGATGTACACTAGGTTACATAATTTCGGAGAGTTTTAACGATACAGACACACAGGAACATGTATCTCCTGCTAACCCACATTTATTATTGATAAAGAAAACACGAGTTTTATTAATCTTCTTGTGCTTTATACACAATCTCTAGAACTTTATCTTTTCGTTTCGAGAGAGAGGCCAGAAAATGCGTAACACATTCGCATTCTATTTTTAAACACCTTATACGTTTATTAGCGAAATATTACAAGCTAAAATCTAGACAAATTATCTCCGTGCGTGTCTGCGATCTCGAGATCCGATCAAATATTCTATTCCTTCATCGATATTAATTTCCGATTAAACGTGAAACTTTTTCCGCAAACGTTATCGAGATTTTTGCGAGCGTCCCGTGCCAGGACACGAATAATTCTCGCTCTAGCTTCGAGAAGCGTCAAGTCTAATTTAATCGGTGAGAAACGAGACAGAGGAAGGACGGAGAAAGAGAGTTGTCAATGTCGCGCGACACGAGGTGCGAAAGAAAGAGGTTAGGAACGAACAAGGTGCGCGCGGGAAAAGAAAGAGAACGAGAGAGAGAAAGAGAGAAAAAGCTTCGTTAAATCTGTCGGACACGCGAGAGGAGAGCTTCTCAATCTACCTATCTATCTATCTATCTATATTCAGGCACATTTTTTGTCGTGGCCGTTTGATTTCGAGATTAAAAGTCGCCGCGTTACACAAGAAAGAGAGAGAGAGAGAGAGAAAGAATGACAGAAGGGAAGATGGAGGAGGGGAAACGAGGGATCGCTCGTGTATGTGAATACGTGTGAAATTTATACGGCTTGGTTTCCGTTGCTTACGTGCGTGCGCGCCGTCGACTAGATAGATGGATAGATGGATAGATAAATAGATGGATAGATAAATAGATGGATAGATAGATAGATAGATAGATAGATAGATAGATAGATAGATAGATAGATAGATAGATAGATAGATAGATAGATAGATAGATAGATAGATAGATCGATGGACGGATGGATGGATGGACGGATGGATGGATGGATGGATGGATGGATGGATGGATGGATGGATGGATGGATGGATGGATGGATGGATGGATGGATGAATGGATGGATGGATGGATGGATGGATGGATGGATGGACGGATGGATGGATGGATGGACGAATGGATGGATGGATGGATGGATGGACAGACGGATGGATAGACGGATGGATGAACGGATGGACGGATGGATGAATAGATGGCTGGATGGATGGATGAATGGATGGATGGATGAATGGATGGATGGATGGATGGATGGATGGATGGATGGATGGATGGATGGATGGATGGATGGATGGATGGATGAATGGATGAATAGATGTAGAGATCAAAGCTAAATATTACATCACACTTTCTCGCGGCCGAGACGATTCCATCGTTCCTTTCTCGCGCGACCAGCTCCGAAAAGAAAAAGGAGCGAGAGGAAAAAAGACGAGCGCCGCATAGAGAGAGAACCGGCATTGCGACGCACGGCAACGTCGGAAGTTGCGAATATTCGAATCGCGAGAGGCAGAGATGGAGATATACATATACATACATACATACATACATACATACATACATACATATATACATACATATATACATACATATATACATATATATATATATATATAGAGAGAGAGAGAGAGAGAGAGACATGCGGCGTAAAGGAGAGCAAGAGTTGGAGAAGGAAGGGAAGGCGGGCAAAGGAGCAAGAGAGCGAAGCACGGAGGAGGGAATGAGAGAGGATATCTATCCTCTCTCGACCGACATGCACCCGGCCATCTTGAATCCTGGGTGCCGTTGAAAAATCGTCGATTCTCCTCGACGAAGGGAACCAGGATCGCTGAAAGCTCAGCGACGACGCGGCCATTGTGCATGCAAGAGGTGTCATTTCGGCGCGCGTCGGACATTCTCTCGCGATAGGATACCATTCCCGGGATCCGGGCGAGCGATCGCCTGGACGGCGGGATGGATGCGGAGAAGGAGAGAGGGGGGTAGGAAATTCGTCGCGTTCTCGGTCTTCGAAGGCGGGCGCGGGCGCGGGCGCGGGCGCTCGTCCTCCGAGTTTTAACGCGCGCACAGATACACGCCACGCTGCACAAAAAGCATCCGAGGAGAGGGCTATCACGACGAGGGAAAGAGAAAGAGGGAAAAAAAAGATGTCGGTTAGCGGTGTGATCCATACACGTTTCGTCCGTTTGACACGCGACGCCGTCAGGGTATAGCGACTGAGCGACCGCGAGACCGATGAAAAGAGAGAGAGAGAGAGGGGGGGGGACAGGTAGAGACACGGTGACACACACACACAGAGAGAGAGAGAGAATGATCAGGCGCCTTTCGCTCCGGCTGTTCTTACTTTGCGGCTGATCGTCCAAGCTCTCCCGGTCGGACATTGCGCTTCTCGCGGCAGCACGCTCCTCTTCTTTCGGTTGTTAAACTTCCACGCGTCGTCGTCCCTTGACGTCTTCTCAGCGGCGGGCCCCCCCGGCGATCGGAGAGCGCGAGAAAAGGAGAGACAGAGATAGAGAGAAAGGGAGAGACACGGACAGAATGTACGCGAACGAGGATAGAGAGAAAGAGAAGGAGATCCCTCTCGACGCACTAACTGCTCCTCGTGGAGGCGCGCGCGAGATCCCGACCGACGAGTAGACGTCGACGTCGACGGCGGCGACGTCGTTCGATCTATCTCCTCCTTCGGAGCCACCAAGCACGAGCCGGGCCACAAGACGAGCTTCGAGCTTCGAGCCTCCGGCACACAACCAACAACCCGGAGCCGTAATATATTCCTCTCTTTCGGCCGGCACGGCGCACTGCGAATTTTGCACTTCCTCCTCGGCGTTTTTCTCCTCTTCCTTTTCTCCTTTTCGTCCTTCCAACACACTCACGGCCCCGACCGCCGACCGACCCACCGACCGACCGACCGACCGAACGACCGTCCGTCCGTCGTCCGTCCACGGCACACCAGTCGTCACCACCACCACCACCGCACGCGCTCTCGCCTAGCTCGCTCACTCGCGCTCACGCTCGGTCTCGGTCTCGGTCTCTAACGCCGACACACACCGCCGACTCTTCCGCACGCTCGCGCTGCTTCCCGACTTGCGCTCGCACTCGCTCGCACGCTCGTTCGCTCGCTCGTCTTTCGCTCCTTCGCTCCTCCGCCTTCTCTCCGATCCTCCCGCCCTCTCCGCGCGCGCAATCACCGAGCGAGCGAGAGGGAGGAAGCGAGATGGAAGGCGAGCGAGAGAGAGAGATGTGTAGCGAGAGTGTTGCAACGCGCGCGCGTGTGGTGCGTAAGGGCGCTACTACAGCTCCATCAGAATGATGCATGCATGCACGTGCACATATGCATCCACACGTACGCAACCGCATCGGTCGCTCGCAGCTTTACCGAGCGCGCGACGCGCGTATCGAATGTCCACGCGTGAGATGCATACGTGTACGACTGTCAAAGTCCGCTCGTCGTATCTCTCCATTTCCCTGTAATTCGATTGTTTCTATCCTTTTCATGCTGGCAAGCTCGCCATATGATGGCTTTCCACGGCTCTTGAGATATATGGTGGCGATGCGATATGTCGATTATTAGTCCGCATCGTATCGTATCGAATTCTCGTACGTGATCTCGAGTAACGTTGCGATCATTGGCCGCATTCGATCGTTAAGTAGCAATCGAACACGATTGGTTTCTCCTTTCAGGCCCGACCAATCAGCGTCGAATTACGGAAAATCTAGTAATGTTGCCCAACTGTTGAGTCCGCTGAATGCGGCCATTGTACACGGAGAGAGCCTTCTAACGACAACCACACTAAACACACTGTCAAACAGAGAAATTTTCCAAACTTTAAAAGTTTTCTATTCGAGAACCAATTGCATGGCAGGGTCTACCTATGTTTCTCTTCGAGGAAAGTTTCTAAAGATAGCGCGATTGGACACAACCGCCGCAAGAACTCATTCGACCAATCAAATGGCTACAATGCAACTATTGATTGGTGGAATGAGAGCTTAAGATGATCTTAAATGTAAGACCGGACTATGAATACCGGCCCTAGAGTAACTAATAACGGGAGCGTCCCGTTTGATCACGTTGCGATTGACCACAGCCAATCATATCGACCTATGCCTAGGGTAACCAGCAACGATTAACCAATCAGAGAGTCCTATTTTGAATTGGCCAATTGGCGACGTGGTCAATCGGGTGCCATCCACTAATAACGTTTTCGACTGCTCGGGTTCAATCGCTCCGGGATAGTTTACTAAACGTTATTGACCAATCACACAGTCATTCTTCTGAAAAATATTTAGTTACATTCTTCAGAAGAATGACTGTGATCAACTAGATAGACATCCAATTGAAATCACTCGAAAAAAAGTTGCAGGCTTGGTTGAAATGGACGGGATCCGATAGCCCCAATTGACCAATTCAAAATAGGCCTCTCTGATTGGTTCTCTGATTCTTGCTGGTTACCCTAGGCACAGGTCGATATGATTGGCAGTGGGCAATCGCGTTCGTGGGCAAACGGCCTAACCCTCCCGATTGAAATTGACCAATCAGAGCAAAGTAATTTTCTCGACTCAAGCCCGCAACTCGTAGTGTGATTACGGCTTTATGTTCTTCGAATTTGGAGCATCGCGTTTCATCTATTTTTACTACATCTATATTACAAACAAACGCATAACCTTTACTATAACGTAAATTGCGTTTATATCATTACTTTTTTAAGTCTGATCGAGAAATTAATATACAAATATTTAACATGTAAGATCACTTATATTTTCTTTTTAGCTACATTTACACTTTATTAGCACTCTACAGTATATATGTGTGTTTGTGTGTGTACACATATTTTTTGTCAAGTAATTCAAATTCGGCGTGTTTTTATTTATCTTGCACATTATTTTTGTTCACGGAAGATATATAACAATTTCTAGCAAAAATGGATATTCGTCCAAATAACACCATTTATATCAACAATTTAAATGAAAAAATAAAAAAGGATGAACTAAAAAAATCACTATATGCCATCTTTTCACAATTTGGCCAAATTTTGGATATCGTGGCTTTAAAAACACTCAAGATGCGTGGACAGGCTTTTGTTATCTTCAAGGAAATAGCAAGCGCATCAAATGCTTTGAGATCTATGCAAGGATTTCCATTTTATGATAAACCAATGGTAAGAATCAGAATTCCTGCTGTATTCAGTGTTTTTTATCTATATTATGTTATTTCTGTATTTTAATAAGAATGTATAAGTTGTCGTTTAATTATATACTAGAAATCAATTTTTAAATATGTATTTCTTAAATATGTCCTTAAATATATAAAAGTAATTTTTCAATTTTACAGAGGATACAATATGCTAAAACTGACAGCGATGTAATAGCCAAAATGAAGGGTACCTTTGCAGAACGTCCAAAGAAACCAAAACGAATTATTCCAGCAGCAGATGAGGAAGCTAAACGTGCCAAAAAGCGTGCAAAAGAGCAAGCAAAGCATTCGCAGCAAGTTGGATATCATCCTAATGTACCTCAGCATCCAGGACTTGTCAATACAGCTGTTCCTGAACAACCACCAAATCAAATATTATTCTTAACAAATTTACCAGATGAAACGAGTGAAATGATGTTATCGATGTTATTTAACCAATTTCCAGGCTTTAAAGAAGTACGATTGGTACCTAATCGGCACGATATTGCTTTTGTCGAATTTGAAAATGAAGTTCAATCTGGAGCAGCGAAAGATGCTCTCCAAGGTTTCAAAATCACACCTTCACATGCAATGAAAATATCATTTGCAAAAAAATAAATTTGCTGTTTTTTTTCTATTGTTTGTGTGATAGAATATTGGAATGTAAGTAAAATATATAAACCAAATTGTGCATTTGTATAAAGCGAATGTATTGATAGCTATGTATTGATGACTATTAATATGAGCTTGCGTCATCTCATTCGTGATATTGTACAACGGAAAGTATTTTGTTTGGCAATGGTTATTTTATAATCAAATTTTCAATAAGTGAATTAAACATGTATATGTGCGACAGATTCTGCCATGATAGAGACATTGCAATTATGAAAGATACATGTAAGAAGTTAAATAAATTTTTGAAATTTTGTACATGATAATGATTGAAATATTTTTTCATTAAATATTTGTACTTCATTTGAATTAAATATATAAAATATGTATGTGAAAATAGGCAAATTATTAAAACAAAAGATATAATTATTTCTTCCTTCTTTATTCCCATTTATAATGCATTGTATTTTTAAAATAATTATTTAAAGAAATGCAAATTTAATTTTGACCAAAGATAATAATTTTAAAATAAGTTTCAATTTGTGTAAGATTATGATAACTTATAACACATATATGTTGTTATTAAAAAAATACATAAGAAAAATTATAATTGTTGGACTTGCAAAAACAATTTATCTATTATAGCAATTTAATATTTTTAATTCAATTCTTTCGTATTTTTCATATTAATTTGATTACGATACAAAAACTTCATATATTTTATAAAAATTTATTTAAATTTTCAATTGATAATAACACGAAGTAATATGACAGTATAATATAGAAATTATTTAATATAATTGATTTATTTATATTATTTTACAATATCGATAAATATCACGTACATATGCATATATATTATATAGTATGAAAAAGATCGAAATTATATGAATATATTATAATTTTTACAAGCGAGAATTGTCATATAATCTTAAGCTTAAATTTTGAAGAAGAGAAATATCTTCAAAGAATGGAGAAATATCTCGGCGATTTATTTGTATTTTGATATTGTATATATTTTATTGCTTTATATATATATATCTTTTCAATGTGTGCAATAATCTTTTATTTTCTCCCTTGTAAAATTTAGACTTGCCACTTGTAAGGA